>DVZL01000033.1:0-36557 GCA_018236625.1 Lasaia peninsularis
AACATCAATGTTCATCACACTAATGCCTGTCCCCGTCGGGAATCGAACCCGAGCCTCGAGGTTAGTCGATGCGGTTATGCGTGTACGCTAGCCACTCGGCCAACGAGGCGGTCAAATTAATATTGTATTAATATTATATATAAAATATTGTATTAATTAATACCATCTTTTAATAACTAAATAATTAATTTATTGTTATTAAAATACCCTTATTACTCTATCACTTTGTGATGTGTTTCGTTAGGATCGATTATATGTTTTAAGTGTCACCAAGTTTGAGAATAACTTGACCGGTTAGAATTTTTTTGACGTAAGTATTGTTTATTATTAAAATAAAATACATGCTGCTGGTTGTAAATATGACGCAATACAATAAAACACATAATATATTTATAAAAAAGCAACAAACAATAAATTACCATCGAAAATCAAAGGATAATAATATTCTAAAATAATATAAAAAATAATAATAATACACTACACGTGTACTTGGTTGGTACTTTCAAAAATATAAGTAATACAAAAAAATACACAAAACCCCTAACAGCTACATTATTCATTTATTTGGGCTAATCAAATAATTATATGTAAATTACTCAAAGATAAATCCAATTTTTTTTAAAGAGGTTCCTTAAAAGCAACAACCACGCTAAGCAAACTTGGCTCGTCCACACGAACCGGTTTGATAATTAAATTAAAGATAAAAATACCACGTCCCAATCAATTGCCATATGACTGCTTCTACTTTGTAGCACATGTTTATAGTTGTGATGGGTAATTAGCTTTCATCGTACTTGGCACAACGAGTTGGCGTTCCCTCAGGAATGCAGCCCAAACCTGTTTAACAGCTGTAGAGGCGATGTTATGATAACTGTGAACTGATAAAACACTGTCCAATCATATAAATATCACTACAGTCAGTGAAAACTTTATATCTATACGAATAAATAAAATTGGAGTGTCTGTATGTAATATTAAAATAACCAGTTTTTACTAAATGCACAACATAAAATAACATAAATTAACACGGTATTCATATACCAAAATAGCATTTTTTAGAATTTTTATTAGTTTGTCTGTCTATCTTTTTGTGCCCGCTAATCTCTGAAACGGCTGGACCGTGGATTATGACGGGACTTTCACTGGCAGACATCTGATGTAATGAGGAACGGCTTAGGCAACTGTTATTTTAGAATGTTATTTTTGAAGTGTATAAAATAAGATAATTAAATAAAATCGCGGACGAAGTCGCGGGGATAGCAAATATATTTCTTTTTAGAATCCTTATAATATCTATAATTTTATTTATTAGAAATTATTACTCAAGTTACTGTATACCTAATGTGTTCCGCTTTCAGGCTGTTTGTCCCGCTGTCCCCAACGAAAAAAAAAATGTCCCGATTTTACAAAAAACCTTTGAACCTATTTAATTGTTTACAATTAAATTTATTAATTTCAATATGGCGTCTTACACCGATGTACCCTATACATATATTTACATACAAAATTCGAGAGGCGTCCTGCTTTGACCCGACAAAAAATGGTCACGCCATCTATGATTTAAATCACTATGAAAATATTTATTTCGAATCCGATATTTTAATTTCTCAACCGAAGGGTCTGATAGAAAAAAATAACGTAGTCCAAAATCCGAAATACTTACATAGATACTACACCTGAAATACAAAACCCATTTTTCGAAGCAGACGGATGATAAAATTGAACGTTACATACACGGACAAAACGACAGACGAATAGTTTTAAGATATAAACATAAAATATAACAACGACAACAAATTACTAATTTAAATATAATTTCTAGGCGCCATTTGCTTTTGCTGATTCTACTAACCGTCAAGCATATTGCAAAAAATTATATCAGATTTCATAGCTGTACAGCCTAGAATATTCCTATTTTCTATGTATGTGTTCCATACCTCGTATTACACATTGTTAGCACAATTATTGTCTTTATATGATTACAGAAACATTATATCAAATTATAAACTAGTATTAGCCTGTGCAGAAATACTCATTTTCCGTTCTGGTAGCTTATTTCTTAAAACGCCGTCTATGGACTATAGATGCATTATTTTGCGTTGCATAAAAAATACAAATTTCATTGCAGATGCTATAACTCTATACGCAATATACTATTGATTTAACATATTATAAGAAATATATTACAAGAAAATTCTGTTAGTTATATTGTTTATAACTTAAGAACGTCTGAACCAATTTATCTAAAAATTGGTGTGCCTATATGTTGCGGTTGTCTATTACCATCAGGAGACCTATGTTCGCTATCTCATACCATAAAAAAGACATAAGTTACTTTTTAACCGACTACATTAAAACGAAGTATGATGTTACGCAATAAGTATCAGAAGACGGAAAAAATCTGCTCTTTGAAAGTTATGTATGTTATTAAAATAATCACGCGGGCGAGGCCATGGGCGAATAACTAGTAAGTAAATAAAACAACGCAATTTTTCATGAAAATAAAAATTTGTCTTCGATAAATATACAAAGTAGCTTTGTAGGTGCAAAATAAACATATTATTTAATCAATTCGCGAAATCATCGTCACCATTGCACACACGGCGACAACTTTATCATTCCCTAGCATCATGATGTCATTTATATAAATTAAAAATGATATAGCATATATAAATATAGGTATTTGGACAAATAACAAAAAAAACAAGAACAATGAAGTCTTAGTAATAGGTATAAATTTAACTTTTGAGTGTGAAACCTTTAAAATAGTTAAAGTGAGAGTACTAGTAGACATCACCTTATCTATATGTATAGTCTGTCTCTTTTAGTTTCAATTTTAACACCAATTCAAGTATTATTTTTAACCAACAAAATGCTTAAACACTTGCTGTAAAATTCGACGTATTAATCATTATTCAACGCTAATTTATTCAACGCCATTGTTGAAGACAAAATAATTTAGCTCAATCACCTCGTGTGCGCGGTTTGAATTTTTAATGTTTGTTAAATAAACGGAAGGACATGGGCTCATATACGTAGGTCATTTCCAAGAAAACTTATGATCATTGTTGTTAGTCTTTAAACTTACAGGAAAATATGATAAAAAATAAATAAATATCTTCTTCGTCTTAGTCTTATTCCGTATTATACCAAATGATATCATAGTCGGCTACCTAATATAGGGATTTGACTAAGACACCAATTTTTACGCAAAGCGACTGCCATCTGACCTCTGCAACCTAGAAGGGAAACAAGGGTCAAACCTAGATTAGGTCGAATTCAATGAATCCAACCCAGATTCCTCAGCATGTTTTCCTCCACCGTAAGAGCACTTAGGAAATGTACTTAAGTTAACTAATTGGTACATGGTGGGTTTCGAAACTGGACTAGACGAAGCGCGTACATACTTAGGACACCGAAGCTTTTTTGACGTATTTTTATTATTATTATTTTATTAAATTATACAAATACCTTTGCATTTTTTTTTCATATTTACCTTTTAAATCCAGACTTCCACAAATAATTCAAATGGTACATTGCCCCATGTAGACAACGCACCATTTCCACCTCTGGTGTCTATACACAACGTGTATTTCTTACCATCACAGGAAATCCATCTGCTTGGTTACCTTCCAATATCATAAAAAAATTAGCCAAATCGATCCATCCGTTTTCGAGTTCTAGCCGGACTAAAGAGCAACAAGAGATTATTATATGTGTATACAAATTTTTAAGTTTCAATTAGATATTACTATTTTAATATAGGTACTTAATAATAATTATTTTTTACAGGTATGTGAAGGTATTGGAATTATTGATCAGGAACTGGATATTATCTTCATATAATAAAAGTTAAAAAGGTAGGAAAATTAAATAGGTATTTATTAATCACATACATTTTTCTCTAAAAACTCTATTAATATTTAAGCCAATATTATTAGAATACGAAGCTAAATTTCGCCACCATTTACGAAGTTTGAATAGCTCGGTGGGAAATCGGTTGCCTTAAAACGCAGGTAAACCGGGTTCAAATGTTTCTTTTAATTTTTCTCTTTTTATATTGGTCATATTTCATTATAAGTCAATATTATTCCAAAACAGCATGGTGTACTTACTAAAAAACCAACGAGCAAAGCTCGTTCACTCAGCTAGGTACTAATCTTTATGTACAGACCCCATGTCATGATGCACTTTCTAGATACACTCTGAAAATATTATTTTTGTAAGTTTTTATAATTAACTGTAATTTGGTAGTATTTGAAAAATATCACAAGTTCCTATGAGAGATTGGAATTACTTCAGTACTCGTAACTTCTAAAAATATATAAAGCTATTGGCTGCCTATAGTATATCAGTAGGATGATTGTCAGTTGCGCAGTGTACCAAGTGGGAGGAAACTACAACCCATTCCACCCACGGAACTACAACAGATGTTACACCGCTCCCTGTTATATGAGTTATATAGATATATAACTCAGAAGCATTGCTCAAGAGGAAATGTTTGACGAAATTTGAACTCGGCTCCCGGACTATAACTATTCACTTTTTTTAATTTTACAAAGAAACAACAAAACACAATAGAGTAATAGTAATAAATTGATTTAATAATATTTCATAAAACAAGCCAAGTGCGAGTTCCGTACCATTAATTATCTATGAAAAAGTTTGTTGTATGGATGCACCCTTTATACTTTATAGTATTGGTGGTTATGGCGGCAACAAAAATACATCATCTGTGAAATTTTCTACTTTCCAGCTATTACGGCTTATGAGATACAACCAGTTGACAAACAGACAGACAGAGATATGGAAAGCGAAGTCTTAGAAATAGGGTTCCGTTTTTTATCCACTGTGTACGGTACCCTAAAAATGAAAGAAGGAGAATTTTCACGAATTATAACAGACCAGACGTATTCTGAAACTTATACCATAGCAACTAAGTGAAAAAAACTGCATTTACCTAAGTCAGATTATCCGTTAATAAAATTTTAAAAAGTCATAGACAATGAAATAGACATATCTCGTTCACTAATTACTCCTTCTTTGTATCGTAGAATAGAAGCTTAACTAAAAACATAACAGTTTTAAATTAGTTGCTTTTAAACTGCTATTTTATAAAAGTAAAATACACATCACCGGAATTAAATTTCGAAAATACTAATTAACTAATTAAAACCTAGGTAATTATATTTTCCACAAAGTTACTTATGATCGTATCAAAAAGATTTATTACTCTAAAATTGGAAACGCGATAACACATAATTAAGAAACTATTGACTTCACAAATGATAATAAATGAAACAAAAATACTTTTTTTAAAGAAACAATATTTTTGATCAACCTTTCAACTTCAGATCTATATATATTGCTGTAATTATTAGCCTAGTGGTACGCGCTTAAAAGTACTATTTCGGTAGTCCTGGTTCGAACCACGTCATGTACGGATGTGTTTTTGTAACTGAAATACATTTTCTGAGTGCTCTTGAAGGAAAACCCAGGATCTGTTTTCGATATGGGGAAGGACTTGCCACCTGTCACATCATGGGATCTAATTTTGTCAGCTAATTATAGGTGCATAACCTTTACCAATCCTTAGGGGATATGAGCGTGATGGTATTTCTCATATTTTTTTTATTGAAATATCTATTAAAATTATTCAAAGATATATAAATCTGTATAGTTATTTGGAAGATGAGTTGGTAAAAAAAATATTAGGTACTATAGCTAAGTTGTGTATTATAATCCTAGGTCAGATAAATGTGAAAAAGAGAAAAGTAATTATGTATGGTGAATAGATATCTCTGGAAAGCCCAACAAATCGCTAGCTTGACGTCGTAAAGATGGCTATGCCAATAATCTCACGAAGGAGGATGCTCAAGATTATGCAAAGTGGAGGAAGATAATTAGGAAGGATAATGCCAGGACGAAGAATGTGAATATAGTTGTGTAATGTAATATGGGAAACATGTTCGAACATGTATCATCGTGTTTCCAGATCCAACCACTATCACATTGTATAAATATTAAATACTTACCTAATTTTTATTTAATTATTTAATCTCAAAATTTTGCTGTAATCATTAAAACATGTTTTTTTTGCGAAAACTTAAAATGGTTCAAAAAAATAAATTTGATTTTTATTTAAAATTAATAACAATAAGGGAAAGATAATCTAATTAAACTAATTAATTTATCGTTCCTGGGACAAAAGCCACTGCACTAAGAGTAAGTGTTTACATTGTCACTTTTTACCCTGAAATCTAGGGATACTTCCATATATAAAAACAACATCCCGGTCACAAAATAATACACCAACAATAACAATATCTACCTATTTGTTTCACAAATCTATCTGAAGATTAAGCTCCCAACAAGGACCTGTGCCGAATAAATGTATGACTAACTCTTTCTAAAGTGAACAGCGTCAAAACAGGCCTTGTGCGAGCAGGATAGCCGGCCCTATGAGATGTTTAATATTGCGCACATGTTGTTAGAAGTGTTACAGTAACCTTTAGCTTCATGTTTCGATATTTCATGCCATAATAACTTTAGCCTTACAGCCGGGTAAAAAGTATAAAATATAATTGCAGACTAAACTTGGGATGACGCGCAGCATTGGGTCAATGACACCTGACTCATGTCCTGCGTCGGCGCAACTCGCTGAAGTTACATAGCCGCCGCCGATGCTCGTTTTACTGATTATTATGTTACAATGATAACTATTATTACTTTGATAAGTGAATGTCCCTTTACCTTGTCTCCTGGGCTACTTATTTTTATGGGACATTTAAATATTTTATTGGGTATAATTGGCGAGTACTTCTTGATATTTTTATTTGAACGATGTTACAAAAATTGTTTGCAGTTATTACGTACATGTATTTTATTATCTACAAACCATTCTGTAGATAATTTATTATTATTGATTTTTTAACATAAGCTTTTTTTATTTATAGGTACTTAGTATTAAACGCACAAATCAGAAAATAGTTTAAACATAGTATTATTTTATAATGTGACATCATACAAGGAGTGTATTATTATACCTAGATACAATGAGAGTTTTACGTACTAACTTGTAACAAACGAATAGTTTGTTTATACATAATGTTATAAAGTTTTAGAAAGTTACAACCCTTTGCAACTATAATTATTATACACTTTCTGTAACATTAGTAAAAATAGAGTTCCACCAAAAGTCAACACTAAAATTTGTAAAATAAGGTAGATACTACTTTATCGCCCTGAGGTAGAACTTATACAAAAGCGCTACATAAGAATACATATTATACCTGACCATTCTTTAGCGTGAATCACTGGACCTACATTTATCGTCTGAACCGATGTAGATAACTAAAATACCCTTTTCCCGTCCATTATTTGCAGACAGTGATTAATGTTTTAAACTAAATTGCAGCCGAAAAACTAAATTACAAATCTGCACAGATATTTACGCTGTTCAGAATTATATGAACAGTTTTATTATTAGCAAATATATTTTTAATACGCTTAAACATCTAAACTACCTCATTCTCTTTTTTTTTATAACATATGCATATCATTAAGAATATTAAATTTTATTTGATTTTTTAAATAAATTTTTTTAAACATAATTGGAAAATTTAAATTTCATATGTAACTTATATATTTAGTTTTTTCAAAATGACAAAATCAAGATATTAGTGCACTTAGGCACAAACAGTCGAGAAAACAAATTAAAAAGACCAGCAAACTAACTAAAACTTAAATACTAGCTGTTCTCAAATGTCACTTGCGTTTTAAATTATTTAGTTGTGTCACAATCCATTGCGATATCGGGATTAAAAAGTAACATACGAACTCTCCCAAGATCTAATTTATTTCTGTTTTTTTAAATTTGATCAACCATTTTTACACCAAAATGGCCCTGCATAAACATACACTTCCGTATTTATAATAATAAAGAGTTTATATACTGAATAGAGATATTCATTAATATTGACATAACACACAAATCATAAACATTGTTTTAGAAAGAACTATAATTAAAACGGTCGCAATATATATTTTTTTATCTAAAATCAGGGCATAAAATATTTTTTTTATTATAATGAACTATAATAAAACTGTGCTACAAGAGAAAAAATATCGACTCAGCATTATTGTATTATAGAACGCTACGCCGTAGCACGTATCCATGAATGACGTAGCAAACATTAAATTAAAATATTAATAGTTTTGAAGTACGATTATCTGACTTTTGATAAATTTAACGACTATTAATTGATTTAATGGTGAATGAATATTTAATGATTAATGTTGAAAACTAATTATGATGTGAAATATCGTTTTTATCGATTTTAAAGAATAGATGATGCCGTGATTAAAAAAACATTTTTTGTTGTTGATTTTGTCAATCTGTATCGAAATATATTTTTCTAAATGTTGATCGTTAAGCTCATGAAATATATTTGACAGAAAAAAAAATCAAGTTACCTTCGTAAAAGTGGGATAATATTGTATTATTATTTTCAGCTCACTGAATATATTAATAAACATTTATTTCCTTTGTAAAAGAGCTACATAGTTACATTTTTTGATAATTAATTCTAAAGACAATTTTGACTTTATATTAATGATATATTTTCAGTAAAATAAACCCAAGTCTCAGATTATGGTCCTTTGACCCAATAATAATACCGGCCAAGTGCGAGCCGAGCTCGCGCTCGAATGGTCTCTTGAAATTGTTGTACGGAAATACGCTTTATGTATTGACTTTAATCTATTTTTAGAGTTTTTTATTATACAGGCTATAGTAATACATCATTTATGAATATTTTAACTTTCTATCACGGTATACGAGATACGGCCTGGTGACAGACAGGCACATAGACAGATGGACAGTGGAATCTTAGTAATAGGTCCCATGATGCCAAGTCCGTTGTCACCTGTCATATGTTGTTTAAGTAAACTGAAAAAAAGAGCACTACGCGGAAGTCAAACCCAGAACCTCGTACGTCAGACATAGCCCACGCTCGACCACAGAGGCTATAAATAGATAAATTATATGTCATTATGATGAGGCTAAATGTTTACCTTTTTTAATCACCAACCGTGATTCCTAACAACATAAACTACAGTTGAGTCTACATCATAATTATTTTATGATAATGCCTCTTTATTATATACATTTCGGTTATTATGAATTATTAATAATGTAATGGTGGACCGCGTCCTACCGTGAAGTAAAGTATCAAGATGAACAGAAATTATTACCAAGGTCAATTTAATTTTCAATTAGAATACTTAAGTTACAAGAGCATAAATACAATTTTTCTATGAATAATAAGATTCCTAGAAAAATAAATAATGTATGATAGTAAGACAATATTTAAAAGAGTTGTCTATTTTTAATATGAATATGAAGAAATTTTAGAAGAAATACAGTATAAAGTTATTATTCAAATAACTAGACCTTTCGAGTTTTTGTAATTTATTACGTATTATTTTTTATTGTTGCAACATTAAAAACTGTATTTCTTTCTTCTACCTTTTATTTATTTTTATTCAAAATAGTAAACATGGCATAATTTTTTTTAATGTCAAAACTTAAGGCCTCGTTAAAATTATAATAATTAATATAAATGACGTCAAATGTAAATTAGGAAATATCAAACGTGCAGATTGAAATCGAAAATTAAATAATATAAATACTTACTACAAATAATATAAAAAAACGAGCTAAATATCACAACAAAAAAAAATGTAGATATAAATAACATACTTAATTATGAGTATTAAACATTGTAACAACAAACCAAACTTCAATGTTTATTGCACCCAAATTTTTTTTCTTTAAAAATTTAAAGAAATGAATATTACCTGTATATTTTTTATGGTTGTAGGAACGAGTTCAGATTCATATTGTGACGGCCACTAATATTATTAGTAAAAATAGTCAACAAATAAATAAAATTCTGTGATTTCATTTATTTGTTGACTATCTTTTTTCATTTGTATTAACAAATTATTGTACATTCGCTGTTTGAATTTAGAATGTAGACCAGATTAACAGAAAAACGTACAAAATGGCCACTGACATGTGCTAGATGATTCCTAAATATGCACTTTCTTTGTGTTTGTAATGCGTAATAAATGAGTCAGAGCCTGGAACATTCCATGTAATATGAGATGTTGCAATATTTCACATAGATACAATATATATCTGCAAGTGTGGCAAGCTAAATATACATATCTTCAAGCCAGGTCTCTTTCATGGTAAGCAGAGGATATCGAGTGCCAAGTGTCGGGTTCCCTACATACTTACCTAGTTTCCTCCACATTCATTACTCTCACCATGCAAACACGCCGGTTTTGGAGACTCTTGAACCTACCCTCGGATTTAATACACTTTCTATTTGGTCGTAGAATGTCAACCGAGGTCCCCCCGGGTATCTAGTCCACATTCGCATTGTTTATCTGTTTTGTCAATCTTTCATGTTTATTCTTTCTACATTACCAAACCATTGGAGCATGAGACAATCTATACATATTAATAAAATTGTTGTATTTGTTGGCATATTTATTTATATACACGGTGCATATATCAAAACTAGTACTAGACTCTATTAGACTTCGCCCGCTTTTTTTGTATTAAATTCTAAAATTAAAGTAAGCCTAAGCCTTTCCTTATTATATTATCTGTCTGTCTGTGAAAGTCCTGTCAAAATCAGTCCAGCTGTTTCAGAGATTAGTGGGTACAAACAGACAGACAAAAATTCTAAAAAATGTTGTTTTGGTACATATACAAGTTTGTTTGTTACACCTTCACGCAAAAACGACTGAACGGATTTGGATAAAACTTTTCAGAAAGATAGCTTATACCTCAGAATAACACATACACTACTTTTTAACGGTGTACATTAAAAAAGGGTATGTTTTAAGCCTTGACAGTTAACGCGGGCGAAGCCGCGGGCGGAAAGCTAATTAGATATGGAAACGGGATAAGGCAAGAACGAACATATGTCTGATGAACATATATATTTATCTTTAGTGGTCTGGTTTCTATATTTTACTGTCTATTTCTTGTATAGAAATAGACAGAAAAATGTAAACTTTATTTACATTTTATTAACGTAATTTTTTTATTGATTTTAGGGCTCCGTACCCAAAGATAAAAACGTAACCATATCACTAAGACTCCGCCGTCCGTCCGTCTGTCTGTCTGTCTGTCACGAGGCTGTATCTCATGAACCGTAATAATTAGACAGTTGAAATTTTCACAGATGATGTATTTCTGTTGTTGCTAAAACAATAAACATATAAAGGTTGCTCCCTAAACAAATGAGATTTCATGCCAATTTTATCTAGATAATGTAGGGAAACCTTCGTGCTCAATTCCGCTGTGAAAAAATGCTTAATTATATTGCAAACTAGCTGCTGAGCCCACAATTTAAATTTAAATTTATTTTATACATTTCTATAATAAAAGGAGCCTGAGTTAGTCCTTATTACGTCAGCTTTCAGTCCGTGAAAGTCTCATCAAAATCGTCCAGTCGTTTCTAAAATAACAAACAGCCAACAAAAATTGTAAAAAAATGTCCTGTATGCATACTACATGCATACATTCAGGACAAAGGTTATTTTAATACTATAACGGATACTCTAATTTTATTTATTCATATGGATAATTATACTATTACATAAACCAAATACAAAGCTGTTTGCGTTTTATATTACACTATATAATGTTTATATTATTAGATAATAAGGAATTCAGTTTCTTTTCATAATTTCTTAAATATTTAAAATTTACACATAGCAATGTACAGTAGTAGATTTTTGCGTGGCATATTCTACCAGTCGAAAAATATCTACATGAGGTGCAGAAAAAAGTGATTAAATTATTAGAAACACACAGACACACACACAATTAGTATACCATTTTGTTTAATGAAATAAATAACAAGTCATATCGAATATTTATATAACCGGTATAATATAACCGGTCCAGTCGCGGTTAAATCTTCAATCTGTAAAATAATTCACGCGGGCAAAGCCGCGGGTAGAAAGCTAGTTAAAAATTTGGTTAACAGCAGAATTAGATCTATCACCTTTTTATACAAGCGAGATCATTTGACGACTCATCGCATTTGTTGTGATGGTTGAAAAAGTCCGCTTATCAGATCAAGGCCTGCATGACGGCCTAAACCTCGTGACTACATATATTTAAACACATGCAAAAATATGAGAACGAGAGTAATTTCAGAAATAGCAGACATTAAAACTATCGAGCTGTTTTTTTTTAAATTTTTAGGAGGAAAAAAAGTAGCCAGTGTCGTATCTGCAGGGTGGCAAGTCGGCAAAGTGCCTCGGGCCCCCATCCGGAAGGGGCTCCCGATCAGAGCAGAATTTCAGCTCCCAATATTTTATCATTACACATTTAGTAAAAAAGTAGTTCTTTCCGATAAATTTGCCACGGGCCCCGAACGTTATAGTTACGCCACTGCCATACACCAAAGACCATTGTCTTTGGTGTATGGCAGTGGCAGTATGATGCATTGCCAACCAAAGGTGGTGGTGCAAACCATTGTCATTGTTAATAAATTTATAAGCTAGCATAACTTCCAAACCGGAACACGGCACTAACGAGCATTAAGGTTTTGATATATATAACATAAAATGCATACTGTTGGAAAGTTTTCTAATTGAGCCATTATATTCAGTCAGTGTTTTTTAAGTTGTTGAAACCAAACATAAGTAAAAGCGGTCGGCTATATCAAAAATAATTTTCTATTATGAGTAAAATGTCAAAAACTACATGTATATTTATTTACAATTTCTATAATATACTTGTATAAACTACTCTAAATTTAAATGTCATCATAGTTAATGTTAATGATATAAAAAACTTTATTTCGCCTCATACAAGTTGACCGAAGGTAGGCATAAAATCATTTCTGCCCCAAATCAGAAGTTGATATGTTTTTTTATTCTATGAACTACAGCGTATCTGATGGAAAGTAAAAAAGGGCCAAACATAACCACTACACTAGAAGCCAGAAGGTACTTAATCACTTTCCTCGAAGACGCTTTAATTATAATCATTCGTAAACACCAACTTTGGCAAACAGCTCCAGTCACTGGGCATTCGAACTATAAAAAAACCTATGTCAAGTTTCTTTTAACCACTTCTAATCCTCTGCTAGAGTTTTGGCGGGGTCGCGAGATAAAATATGTGCGCAGCTTTTTTATAATATTATTGAATTTCGTGTACATAATTAGTAAAATTAGTCAATTTTGGTGGTAATTTGTATAATTGTGTTCAATGAAAGTGCAAAAGTGAAGTATACATAAAAAAATTGTGTATTATATATAATTTCTCAATACAGCCAAATCTCACTCGATGAGCTTAGTTAAGAATTACCGCTTTACCTGAGAACCTGACATGACTTATGACGACTCATGACTATTTTTAACTTGATGCAAATGAATTATACTTGACTAATGGTAGATGCTTACGCTTATGCCAAAATAAAATAATAATAATTCTCTGCTAGATATAGCAGTTTTCGAAACATCACATATTGCGCGCTTCCTACTTCTACATCCAAAGGACTTCTCAAACTTCAACCCATCGGTCAGTGATTCTACACAACAAGACAAATAAAACACAGAATTTAAACCGTTATTTTAGTACGATATTATGTTACTTTTTTAATTACTTTTTTAATGTATAACGAACAAATGGTGGGCTCTGAAAATAATGTGCTTATGTATTTTACCGCTTCGCTCGACTTTCCGAGTTAGACAAGATTAGATAAGTGAGGATAATATTTTGCACTTCATTCTTCCAGGTCTTGAAATTGTGACATTACGTTAAGCATCATGACAATTAATATAGTTTTTGTTAAATTATAAATGTTGTGTAAGTCGTCAAATCAATTTTATGTATATCATAAAATAATTATTTAGCTCATACAAATTATTTAATTAAAAAAATTAAATTATTAGTAAAAAAAATCCATTTAAACTAATAATAATAATCAATTAACCCGGCTGCAGAAATCCGAGTGCATTTTAATAATCGAATCGAGAATCGATGTGCAATTAATATAGATAATTAATTTTAATTAACTATATTAATTGCATTTATTGCATTGATGTGCAATTAATATAGTCAATTAAAAAATTAATTGACTATATTAATTACACACAAAAATATTGTAGAATACTTTTGAATATTTTAAAACACAACCCTTCAATGTTACATTTTCTTGAATTAATATACAGATTATATAAGACTTTTTTATTTTCATTGGTTCGTCTTTCCTAATGCGAACGGCTAAGGAATGGAATTCGCTGCCTGCGTGTTCCCGGAACAATATAACCTAGCTATGTTTAAGGCCGTAGTGAATAGGCTGTTTCTAGGTAGATACGTTACATCTTCGGTCGCGTCGTCACTTGACAATGATTATGGGTGAGATGGCGGTGAAATGCCTACCTATCTATTCTTTTATAAAAAATATAGATCGTTCTGGAGTATTACTACGTTACTTTACGTACAGCTTATGTTTGAAAAATTCAACAAATGTTACTAATATCATGTAACTTTTAAACTAATCTGCTTGATGTTGTAGTCTGGCGCCAACCTCACTCTCCAGACCGGAACATCACAAATCATATGACACCAATAAGGCAATGAAATAACTAATAACTTATAATTCATTTCCTATTACTTCAACACAAAAACTGCAAACCCACATATGTTGGATATTCTAAGGTCGCCACAAAGCAATCACTTATTTCATTTTAAAGATCATTATAATCAGTCGAGCATGAATATCCACTATCTATTCTTTGTATTCTTGGCAAAATGCGCACTATTATTAAGTTAGTAAGTAAGTCGGTACTGTTTTTGTTGACTTAACGCCAAGTATATTCGTTAGCGTGGTAAAACATGTATTATTATCAACTAAAGTACGCTTACTGTTCAGTATTCACTGTTAGCCCGCATGTTTTGGGAAATAATCACAAAATTACATGTTGAAAGGTCGCGCTGAAACTGTGGCAGTATGACGCGGTGCGACGCGCGAAGCGGGGAAACGGGGCCGAGTTGTTCCCGCCAAAACGAGCGCAGGCTCTGGCGCGAAGGCTCGTGATTGGTCGGGCGGCGACGGCGCGACGGCGGTGGCGTAGCGCAAGGCCGCCGGTTTTCCCGCGAACAATGCCAAATGGTGCATTTGTCAAGGTGAGTTCGTTCACCGCCGACGCCAGCGCCGCTTCTCAGACGCTCACTGCGTGCCGGACGAAGGTCGATGGAAGGCGGCGCGTTTCACCGGCTTACCGCTTTGAAGACAAGATCATTAAATCGGCTCTTCGTTTACAGGTGAAAATAAATACCAGTTATTTTAATCGCATTATTATTGCAGCTTTGAAACATTAATAAACACTTTTTTTATTATTTATTTGTACTTATTACGTTTCGTAGAGAAAATGGTTACCGTTAGCAGTGAAATTAATGTTTAAATTGTATATGGTTTGTGAGATATTCACACGTTCATATTTTTTATTGTGTGAACATTTTCAAAATCATATTTTTGTTTTCCAATTTTTGTAGATTCTTCGTGATGTTTCTGAGCTAAAATAAACAACTAGTTTATTTTATTTCTAAACCTAATTATTTTAAAATATATTATGTTAAAAATATACAAAGTATAATAATTTTAGTGTAATATTTAATGAGATCCTAATTTATTGCATGATATTAAGGAATTTAAAAAGAAGAAGAATTGAGGTTAAAAAGAAGGGAAGGATAAAAGCTGAAGAGATAATAAGAAGAAAGAAGAAAAGTATCAAGTGCTACGCCCGGATGAACTTCCCAGTTCGGCCGCTATTATGGGTCGGTGGGATCTTCGTCCGTTTGTATCGCTTATACTATGTTCTACGACCGACGGCACCACGTGTTCTCCGACTCTACGGACTCTACAGAAAATTGAAAAGCTACAGAATGTTTATACATTTTTTTCTTATTTTTTAAATAAGTTATTTATATTATTTTATCTTAATAATGTATTTCATAACATATGTTTTATATAATATGTTGCCTAATAAAACATGGATCTGGTTTCATTTATATTTTTAAATACCGTATTAATATAAGTAATTGTTAATATATATTAGATATTTGTTTAGATATATTGTATCTTTAGAATAATATAGATCTAGCTTTAAAATTGATAGTTTTTTTTAAATAAGAATCATGTTATATTATTACAAGCTTTAAACTTGAAACTGCCTTAATTAATTTTGTATTTAAGCATATATTTGACTTTTATACTGAGTTAAATTTATCTTTTATATATAGAATTTAAAAAAAAGGTTTCCATCACAAATCGATATTAAGGAATTTTGAATTAAGACAGTGGTAGTAATTACTCTGTACGCTAACTAAAATTATTTTAGATACATGCTATATTTTTTAGTAACATAAAAAATTAAAGAAGTTAAAAATTTTAGTCATGTCAAGTTAGATAGAATACAATAAATTGAAGTGTTTTAATCGCATTTTTTCGAGGCATAGACTAAACTTATGTAGAAATGTCACATACAAACTAATCTGACAGGACTAAAACTCTTTTGTCTTTTACTTACTTTAAAAGAAGATAGCAATAACTAAAAATAAGTTTAGTTGGCGATATAAGAATTACCAGCATTATCTTTCAAAAAGTGCGATATAAAGTTCAAATAATATTCCAAAAATGTCAAATTACGGAAATGTATGTACAGTATTCGTCACTCTAATGGTATTTAGAAAATATGTTTGTTTCTCGACACCTAATTTTTTTTTATTTGGTATATGTCTATGCTGTCGTTACTTAACATTTGGTGGAATGGCGATCAAATGTCTGCCTGCTATTCTTAAATAAAAAAAACAAACCCGTGGTTTACAACAGATTACGCAGCATGACCAATGGTCTTAGCCTATCCTACAAGGGCGACAGTAAGAAAAAAAAACAGGAGTTTTGGTGGGAACGCGGAATGGAGCGGGCCACTGTGAGATATTACTTTTCAAAAATTGTGTTTTTATTGGTGTTTTATTTGTATAAATAGTTACCACAGCTTTACCAGAAGTCCGTCATCTCATTTTCCATGGAATCATCTCATCACACTCGTCTTCCATGATTATACCATCATTATTGAAAAAATAACATACTTAAGACCAGGCTGGATGGACAAAATTCCCTTGCCTTTCCCTAAATGGGAAGAATTTACAAAAAAAAAAAAAACAGTCACGTGGTTCCCGTGGAGAAAAAACTCAAACGTGGACAACAGCTGATGCTAAATATTCTATTATTATGTTTAAACAACATTAAAAAGCATCGTATATGAATTTTTTGATGGTGATTATCGTTAAAACTGAAATATATAAGTATATGATTTATGTCTTCTTCCGATAAGAAAACCCGACAATTTTGTTCTCTAAAACTATAACATTGAATCAATAAAATGCAACAATACACAATAGCGGTTTTTTTTATTTATAGAAATGAAATTTTAATCACATAGCCACTAATTTTAAATTATTTTTTATATATTTATTTATTTATACAAGCAATCTCGGAAACGGCTTTAACGTTTTCGCTGAAATCTTGTGTATCTAGAAGCTAGGAGTTTTGGAGAGTAAAAAATCGATACACCTTATGTCTAACTAAAACTATAGTTAAAAATTAAGTTAGATAGGTTGTAGGTCTTATGAAATTGCGAATCACGACATTTATACAACTTTATCGGTAGCACTTGGTGTAATTTGTAGATGGCATTTTTTTCGAGTAGGTACTTAGGCGAAAGCCTAGTCTATTCTATTCTTCTATTCTTATAGAACTGGCAAAAAAAGAACTATCGAGTGAAGCTCAGTCATCCAGGTACTATGTAATAAAAAGAAATAAATAAATACTATCACGTCCAAAGTGTCACAACTAATGACCAAGTTAATCTATTTATTTAAAGCCGAAAAGATTTCTAATATTGATATCAAATAACTTAAGTCAAAAGGTCCCTTAAGTAAGGACTAAATAATTTAACCGACTTGGTATTAAGTACATGGATCTCACATCTTTTTACAGAAGAAAACCTGAGCGAGACTTAGTTTTTTCACAGGATGTTTTTGATGGCATCTCACTGCTTTTTGTAGAGTACTACTTTTTTTCCGTTTTGTTATCTTTTACTTCTAGAATATCAATAACAATTTCCTCCTCCCTTTCGTTTCCGGTATTATTTCTTGAGCTTCAAATACAGTTTTTCTCCAAGGCCATTCCCAGTCTCTATGTGTTTTTCTCAGAGGCTTTGATGTTACAATTTTTAACTAGTCTGGATGGTAAATACTTCTTAATCTGTTGTATTAACAAATTGAGGATTCCTGAGTTTTAATACTTCAAAAGTAGTTATTAATTAGATTTGTAACTCTCAAAAGTGGGGCACTTTGCTTTGTGTAAGCTTGACCGGATGTGAACCTATATCCATCAGCGCATTACTTAGACTTAGACCCTGATTTTTTACATGTAGAAAATTTTTCGCGATGAACATACACTGTATTAATAATTTCAAATTTAGCTTGGACAATATTTCTAAAAAATACTGTTTTACCTTGTAAACATACATATACATTTAGTAAAAAACGGTTATTTTAAGAGTACAAACAGACAAATATTATTTATTTATATAGATAGGTAAGATTTTGATAGCTTGTTCGTATTGAATAAGCTTCGGAACTACTGGGTCGATATGAAAAATATTTTATTAGAATCCCACATTATCCCTGATAAAAATAGCTGATAGAGTTTTTAAAAATATCTATACGACGCCCTCACCTCTACCAATCGCCTCTGTGGTGTAATGGTACGGCTGTTGCCTGTTAAGACCATTGGCCGCGTAGAGTTCCGGGTTCAATTCCCAGGTCGGCAACTTTACTTAAATGTTTTTCAGATTATTCTAAGTAAACATTACATTGCCTCATGCCTGGTATTGGGATGTACCCGAAGTGGCGATAGGCTTACCACCTATCACATCATGGGCCCTAGTACCTTAGCTATTCGTGAGTGTTCTAGTATATCTATTGGATTTACGAGTCGTGGATATACTAGCACACCTCTGCAAACACCTTCGAAGATAATAGGCGTGAAGGTACTCTTTTTTCTGTACGAAGCCGGGGCGGGCCACAAGTGGTTCATAAGTTAATTTAAGTTGTCAAAATCCTCTTGAAAATATGTATATCGTCACTCCCATATACCTAAAGGGGTAGGCAGAACAATACTTTGTACTCAAAAATACACAATGTTGATTATGCTATGCTCTGTTACTAGAATTATTTTAAGTTATCTGTATCTTTCTTTCAACGCAAGTAAAAGAAAGAGACAAAACATGTTTAGTGCTATAAGATTAGTTTGTATGTGACATTTCTACAGATGCTTAGTCTAAACCTCAGAATATGTCGACTAGAAGCCTAGCCCAGATTGATTCTGTTTTGACTAATTTGACACGACTAAAATGTTATATCTCTTTCGTTTTTTATTTCTTTCGAAAGAGATAGCCCATATTTAAATTTCTACTAACTTGTTGTTTTGTATTTGTAAAAATATTCAAAAATATATTTAATCTAATCAATATAATTTAATAAAAATTATTTAAATCAATCATGTTTTTTTCAACCCTGTATTTTACTAAATTTTATTATGAATAATATAAAATAAAATAGATCCACGCTATTAAGAACGGACGCAATTAAGCGACGAGGTTACTGAACTCTCGTTTATGACATGACCCCCACCCATCTACTCACTCTTTTCTGCAATAGCATGGTAACGTCCCACATCTCCAAGGTCAAGGACGGTTTTATTACTTTTTGATTTTATCAATAAATTATGTTCAGTTTCATTAGCATCACTTCTTATAATATAAAGAATCGAAGAAACAGATGGATTTCTTAATCTGAACAGACGGAAATCTGAACAGGGTGATTGCGAGCACTAAAGTTATTGCATCAGAAATATCTGAGACACTTGTTTAATAATATATAAGAGATTGTACATTCGCGTAAAGAATGCTAATTTTATAGGGTAAAGGTGTATTATTAGTTTTATTATGGGGACACCACCGTTTGGTTTGAGAGAATGACTCCAAGTAGTCACTGTGAACTTGAATTCTATTTAGAAATGATTTGATTGTTTTAAGAGAAATTGTGATATACACTCTGTAAATACAAGGAACAAAAACAATCTCGCTGGGCACGGTACTCGTCTCCCTAGAATAAGTAACTCCTTTATGGACCATATAAAAACTACCTTTAAATAAATATAATATAAAAAAATATTTAATCTAAATTATATGAAAAAGGTTATTATAAAACGCAGAATATTTAGATGATAAAAATATTTGGGATTGATTACTCCTCCAATCTCTCTTTTTGTTGTATAATGTAAAATTTATGTATTTAGAGAAAAAGTCAAGGCCGTTAAGTATCTTTCGCCGGATCTTCTCAATGAGCTTGTCTCTGTCTTTTTTGTCTGTACGATCCTAAGGTTTCGCCAACTTGAAAAAAATGCTATCTGACGGTAAGTCTACGAAACCGGAGTTGGTACTATTTTACACCAAGTGCTACCGACAAAGTTGTATACATGTAAATAAGACCTAGACCTATCTAGATCTACTTTTTAACCCCCTAAAACCTCTCGTTACCAAACTTCAGCGAATTTGTCAGAGTCTAGCTTCGGAGCTCGCCGATATAAATACATAAATAGACAAGAATTGCTCGATTAAAAGTATTAGATTTGGGCAAGTAACATTACAAAATGCAAAGATATTCAAGATTGCGAACAAATTTTTTTACATTTATATAACTGTAAAGAAAAGTATTAAAATTAATATATTCTTATATCAAGCATTATTACTTGGGTAATGTTGAATATACAACTGTGCCATTGCCGACATTGTCGAAATAGACATATTTCATAATGGTTATACAACGGTTATGCAAAGGTAGTTTTAAAAATACTTTGCTAAATTACAATTTATGATTTTCAAATATTATGTGTCGCCACTGTCGAGTGGAGTTGGTGTAAAACTTTGACTTTCCTGCCGTCATAATGTTATTGTTGTGTTCCATAGGGCTGATAGGCTGATAGACACATATATTCTAACAACCCGACCATACTATGGTGTCCATAGGACACAGTTGTCTCTTATCTTCAGGAGACCCGTGAAGTTCACTGTCTTATCCTATAAAATAAAATATTGACCTTGATGCTAAGAATAAAAAAAACTAGAATCACATTAATTGCTTTGACGCTTGAGGTTTCAGCTTTGATGCCCGGGTAAGGTTACATGTGTTTATAAGTTTTTTCAGATTATCTGAAAAACACAACGTTGTCTGCTTTTGGATTGTGCCCGATATGGCGACGGACTTGCCACGTCTCATATCTTGGTACGTGATATCTTCGGTTAAATGTACTTCGCCTTGTGATATTGTGATGATGATGATATATGCTACTAGTCTAGAACAATACGGAATGATTTTAAAGTAACGGGCTTTATTTGGTTGATAAGAAGGGCCGTAATGGCAGTGTCGTGTTCCGATCTAGAGTAAAGAACAGGCGGTATACGTGCAAACTTAGGATATAGTAGCCTAACGCCTAAGGCGTTTGCAGGCCAAATTTTGTCTCTTACCATCAGGAGAGTTGTGTGCGTGTTTGTTGTTACTAATGACATGAATAATTTGAGTTATAATGGGTTCAAGTAAGAACCGTAAGTTGATAATCTTAAGTTTGATACTATACTCCAACCGAAAAGTGACAGTGGTGAGCACTGACATATAGCGTTAGGAACAGCGCTGGTAATACAGACGGTGAATCTTTTCCACCTAGTTGTATTATTGACAATTTCATCTTGTCAAATATTAATTGAAAATTTATCGCTTGAAATTAATTGTAAGTAGAATAAGTAATAATTTGTTACGCTATGCTGGCTAAGCCGCTGAAAACATTTTTAATGAAATTTAGTACATATATAGGTACAAAAATAGTTGAAAAATAGGCTCCTTTTTAAAAGGCCGCTGAAATATTTTCCGTGGGAGTAACTTCTAATAGTTTACAGATATAAAATTTCATCACGCCCACATCACACAAGGGTAGGTAAAGTTACATATGTACCCAGGATTAACCGACGAAATTAGGTGACAGGTGGCAAGTCGGGATATCGGGCACAAATCCAATCTTAAGCAACGTTTTCAGTTAACTTCAGTTAACTGAAAGGACTTATAGAAAAAATTGCCCTACCCGAAAATCAAACCCGGGACCTCGAGCGTGAAAACCGGTGACCAACTACGCTCCACCATAGAGGCGATCGACATTTTATGTTGTCTATTAGTGTGTGCACAGTAGTACGCGATTTTAGCGAAGACTTTGTAAAAAGTTATTTTTTATCCTTCATACCGAAAGTTGCAATTTTCCATGCGCAGTTTCAAATGATGCTTCCACATTTCGACTCCATCGAGCAGAAAGATAGCGAAACCCTTCTCGGACAATAAAATAAAAAAGTCTCGTATACAACCTACCTTTTCACCTATATTTTTAAGAGCATACCTGGTAAAATCCATAAGCCAGATTAATTATGATAGTTAGGCCCATTTCTACAGAGTTGTTACGTCTGTAATTCCTGAACTACGAAACTTACGACTATGAAAACTATTCGGAATAGTCTGTAAGCTATTGTAACATCCAACAATAAATTAAATTAAACTATGCATTCACGAATTATTTATATTTTGCTTTATCCCCTCTACTACAGAAACCCCTTATAGGATAATATACGGGTTAAAAAGTAGCATATAACCTACCTCAGAACATAGAGCGCCATCTAGCCAAATTTCTTTACGATTGATTCAGTAGTTTTAGCGTGAATCTCGGCCAGGTTACAGACATACAATCATTCTACAACTTTGTTTTTTTTTGCTCGTTTTTAGTTGTTTAAATCTAATTTTATCAGTACTTTAAATGCACGTAATCGCTCTTATATAATATTTATTATTAATTATATGTATAGATATTGATTTATACAAACCTCCAAAATGAACTTGGACTGCATACTAAAGACTGAAGACTGCTTGCAAAAATATGTGGCACAAATTAAGTACTATTTCTACCTATTATTGAAGTACAAAAAAGGTGACCCATGTGACGCATCTACACACTTGTATTCAAGTAGATTGCGGTCAAATGAAAAATATAAATAGGTTTTGCCTACTTATTTAAAAACAAAACGTTTTGACACTTATATTACAACAAGAAGTGAAATAATATAAGACTAGAGTTAGTATTACTAACTCACTATAGAATGGCCAAACTTTTTTTCTGAAAGTTTTGTGGAATTGACAAAATCACATGACCGCAACATTAAACACCGGTGGTAAATATTACACATCGACCTTTGGAAAGAGACAATCGGCTAATTTCGACTTCTTAGAGCGTTACCTCTGTCGCATACTACCCATATGACGTTTTATCATACATTGCTGGTAATTCTGCTACCATAAACTTATTTTAAAATATCGCTATCTTCTTCTCGACACAAGTAAAGGAAAGAGATAAAGTACTAAACGTACTTTATCTGTCAGATCAGTCTGTACGTGACACATGTATATAATAAATAAAAATATAATATGTACTTATATCTATACCTCGGAATATTTTTATTAAAAATTCAAATTTGGCATGACTAGTTTTCTATCTCTTTCGTTTTTTATGTCACTGAAAAAAAGATGGCATGTATCTAAAATAAGATTAATTAGCGTGCAGAGGAATAGGCAATATGCATGTGATTTAGATATGGCCCAAACGTGTAATCTTTATTGCTGAATAAATATACCCATATAATTAATATATAATACAGCTATATCTACCACAATGTAGGTTTGTGTTGACTTTGTCAACTCCTCGAAACTGTCAGAAAGAGTTTATCCAGTTTCGAAAGCGTCAGAAGAATCTTTAGCTTCACGATTGAAAGTAATTGAAAAACAAAAAATATTATTTTGCAAACTCCCAAAAAATAGTAGTATTGTGCGACTCGATCAAGCAACACACAAAATTCACTCTCGACGTACGTTTCGTATGGCAACTCACGGCTTTAGTGCTAGTACTAGCTCAGCTCAGTGCAGAAGTACATACTCGTACTTATGCACCCACGATTAGCCGACGATACTATGTCCCAGGATGTGGCAGGAGGCAAGACCGATGCCATATTTCACACAATTAACCTGAGACCTCATGCATTCATGTCCAGTGCCCACTGACTATGCTTGACCACGAGGATTTATATACTGACTACTACCTCCTCATTATTAAGATAATGTGCAGAGTTCATGCGGCAATAGTAATCCGCTGCTAAGTGGGAAAGGGCATAAAAACAAAACACATTTAAACAAATCAATATTATTTCCAATTAAATTACCAGTACATCCACATCGAATGCGTTATTCATTTCTAAATATAATGCAACATAAAAGTCTCCGACGTAAACTAAAACATATGGAGTACGAGATACAATATTTACAATTAGGTGGTTCAAACATAAAACACTGAACGTAACAAAATATCTGTGCAACAATAAAATAATAAATATAATCATTAGACGGTGATTCAACGTGGTAAAGTTACGGTTACCCTAGGGATATAATTAATTTGTTAATAATAATACATTTGTTACAAAATGATCTAATGGCCGTCACATCACAGAGCGAGGCGACCTCTGCGGTCGACCAGTGAAGCTTGCAGAGGCATTACCTTTTCGGGGTTGCCAATTTAACATAATCATTTCCTCCCAGTGTCATTATTACAATATAAGAAAAATGCATGGAAGCCAAATTAAAACATTATATTCTAAATTTAAAGTTTTATTATTTATATGATATTGTAAGGCCGAAAAGCAGACAGATCGCCTGATGGTAAGAAATACACATTAAAAGTTGATAATGGCGTTGTTAACCGTACCTGAAACTGAAGTATTGTCTCTGGCTTAAGTTTACCAGCTGTAAATATTTGAATATTTTAGCAAAAAAATATTTTGACGGTGCAAAATATTTTTTTTATTAAATTCCCTAGACCGCATAATTGTTAACCGCTAGATAAAACTGTTTAAAATAAAATATCCTAAATATTGACAAGCGGTTATAAAATGCGGCAAGGGTATAAAATGAGACTCTACAACTAAGAATTCGCTGTCAGTCTGTCTGTCCGTCACCAGGGTATATGAACCGTGATAGCTAGACAGTTGAATTTATTTGTAAGATAAACATGATTTATTTACCGTTTTTACAGAATTCGTCATGCGAGTCCGACTCGCACTTAGCCAGATTTATTTAATTTCAGGCGACGCTAAATATTTAAAATTCAAATCTAAGAAAATCTATTAATTTTTTTTTCTGAATTGCACCACCGTTCTTAATGTGGCTTCCAGACATTTCTATTCTGTTGATCTCAAACGATTTAAAATATTTAAAATTCATATCTAAAAACAATCACTGAGACGCACAATCGGTCTCTTTTGTGCAAATGTACAATTATCCTGAGAGGCGGATATTACTGGCAACAACATATATTTCATACATTTTTATCACTTGAACAAACCGCGTCTCATTCACAAAACGTAACAATTTGAGGAGAACAAATTCGATTATCTGCGATTGACCATGAATTTAATACTAATAAACATCATACATCTGTAGATCAATAGAGACGTATCATATTTCAGTCTCAAGTTCCACATTTTATATTTTACTAAAATACATGCTCAATTAAAATCTGTAACATTATTTCAACTTTAAATATCATTTTGCGCGAAAAAACGAACACTGATCGACCTAAACGTGAAGTAAAATGACGTCACCTACAAAAAAACTTATTATTGTGTCTAAGACAAAAAATAAATCTCCTAATAACTCTACAAAATATTTAAATGATACCAATTCGAAAAGGTTATTATAAGCATTAAACAATGATACATGAGAACGTGATGAAAATGAGAGAAATCAAAGACGGCTCCGTAGAATTCGATGGAGCTAATTAAAAATTCATAGTACAATAGCAACTCATACTACAAAGTTAATAAAGACTAGAAAAATGCAAAAGATTCGAAGAAAATGGTGGGTATTATGAAAAAACAGCCCACACCCGGATAACCTATACAAATGATATGTGCTGCTTCTAAACCAAGACCATTGCAACTGCTATCCGAAACGCGGTAACACGGTCTTATAGTAGGGGAGCCCAGTAAGCTAAATGCGTAGTCACTCGAGCGTAATGGGGACTAATTAAATAAATAAATATAACTGGACCAATTACACAAATTAATTGGGTTTTGTCTATTAGATGGTGTAGAAAAAAATGTCATGTGTCGTTTTAATTTACAGCAGTTGAACGTCTAAAAGCTAAATAAAATTTACAGACCAAGTGTCTGTAATCTTATACCAGAGCATCAGACACTCATAGTGTACATACCTAATGTGTCTCCGATGACGGAAAATTGTTTGCCATAATGCTCATGAACACAGATGACTTGTTTTATGAAAGTTTCAAACTCTCCCACACCTTTACGTCGCAGATAAATTGTCATATTGTTCATTTACTTATTGACTTGTAATGAACCCAACGTATCTCAATCTCAATCTGTCTTTCGAGTAAATTTAATCAGACTACCCCACAAGCAAGGCTCTATATAGATAGTTTATACGTAATATAGATGTTTAACGATGGTTCAAGGTTCCATACTATAATCTGACGCGCTCGAATTACTCCCCAAATCCTATCTTGGACTCCCCTATTATCAAAACTACGTCTTTAAAAATTAAATGCTAACACATCCACAAATTAAAGCTCTTCCGATCAACTCAAACCCGTTGAGCGTAATGACGTTGAAATTCGCACACAGACGCAGTTTCAATTGATTTATTAATAAGATATAACTCACACAAACAACTGGCGAAAAACACTCTAAGATATATATAACAAAGAAACGGTAGTCACCGCTAATTCGAAGACCTCATACATCAACAATTTATTACACAAGACAGTCGTTAGGCCTTAACATTATTTTTACAAGTATCGATTATGGCAGACATAACAATAGATTTATTTGTAGTATAGCGTCTTTACAGAAACAACACTAGTATGATACATTTCAACAACGGCGAATCCGACTTCGCTAGCCACTGGTAGTAACTCCGCTGCACGCTAACTTGGAAAAAATATCATCAAGCCCATATCCGCAAGGGGTAAGCAGAGGTACATATGAATGATCAGCTGAAGACGGTCTTATGGTGTGACAACAAGTCCGTCGCCATGTCGTATCATAACGAAACTTATTTCAGGTACGTGCTATCTTTTTCCAATAAAATAGAAAACGAAAGAGATAGAACATTTTAGTTACATCAAATTGGTTTTAATCGTGGTATTCCGAGGTTTTTTGTCTCTTTCTTTTACTCGTATTGAAAGAAGATGGCTATAACTTAGCTAGCGGTAGCAGAATCACCAGCACTGGCCCCTTAAAAATGGCACTTCTATGCAAACTTCACTAAAGACGCTGATCGACATCGTCGGCTCGCATCGGCTTAGCAAGCGAAACAAAAGACCGATTTGAGATTAAACCATTTAAAAACTGAACACCCCTCAATAAAAGCTTCCAAGCTGTTTTTCAATCTATATATGAAACAAAATCGTGATAGTTACACCACTTATAACAAAGATTTGGAAAGTTTGGCGGTAAGAAGTTCGCCGGGATGGCTAGTGAATAAATAACAGAAGAAAAATTATTATTGCCTGAATATGGGTATCACAGTGCTGTTAAAGTCTGATATTATACAAAATCTTTTATTCCTCGCGTATTGCCTTCTTTTGTACTAACAAATTGAGTAGACTTTCAGATGCTATGTAGCATTAATCCACCTTTGCACACTTTTGTGTGTATTTAATAATATGTACACTTTTCATCGTCCACACTTGTGGAATTCTATTGACTACAATGTTATTATTTGTGCTATGTTGAAATACAATAACATTTTCGTTAAATCATACTAATATCGTTATCGTTTTTAATAGCTCTGAGAATGTTGTACTAAGTGAAACCCGTAGGCTAATTATCTCATTAAATTTATGAAAAACATTATAGATTTTTGATTATTCTATGTAATTTCATCACACGGAGTGTTCATTTTAAATAGGACAATCTCTACCATACTAAAATTCTATTATAATTTATAGAAAATATTATATATTAATTTATCTAATTTTATAAATACTTTAAACGGTCTTTTACGCACGCCAGACAGATTTCGGTCAGCTCGCGTGCAGATCTCGTCGCATCGAGGAATCAGAAGTGAAAATGTCCAAAATTAGGGAACGAGTGAGCAAGTTGAAGATGGTTGTCCCACCACGACCCGGCTAGGTCGTGAGCGGGCCTCGGGGCTACGGGCCACCAGGGGGCTCCCACGTCGCCGTCCATCACGACCACTGCGGCAGCGACGGCAGCAGCGGCAGCAGGCAGAAGTACACGGCCGCCAGCACCACGGGCACCGCTATCGCCACCGCGTGGCTCACGTCGAGCCGCAGCGACTTGCTCTGCATCGTCTGTAGTTGTGCGGCCAGCCGCGCCCTCTCCGCGTTCACCTCCGCCCAACTCTCTTTGGCTCTCACCAACTCCTCTTCGAGCGCGTGAAGAGATCCGTTCTGCATCGTCACTTGTAGTCGTTCCTCGTCGTCCAGACGGAGATATTCGCTAGTGTTGGTCTCTTGTAAGGGTTCGTCGTTGTTTTCGCTGTCGTCCTTGTTTATCTCCGTAGTTGCAGAATCCGATTCGTCGTCCTCGTCGTCGTAGTTGAGTTGGAAGATTTCATCTATTTCCGCCGAAATACGCTTCGTGTCCAACTTGTCTTCGCTGGCGACTTGCAAATCTTCGAGTGAGCGTGACGTCTCTATGGCTTTGTCGAGAGTATTCTTCGTGGTATTCTTAAAGTCCGCAATTGTCGCATCCTTTTCTACAAGTTCAGCTCGTAGTTTGGCAATGACGCTGGTTAGATCGTCGATATCGGCTCGAGTTGGCCTGAACGCTAGTTCAGCTTGCATCTCAGCTGCACTTGAGGCTAGTCTCTGTATCTCGGCTAGATTCGCTTCTTCCGCCGCCGTCGATCTAGTCAACTGCTCCTGTAATGCACAAACATAATTCCTTGTAATCTGAAAATTTCTTTTATCTATTTTTATTTTATTAATATTATTAATATAAAATATAAAGTGAGTAAATTAAAACAGATCCCTAATATGACAATAGTAAATCACGATGTAACATAATATGCCTTATCACCTATTTAATGTAATTTTAATTTTTGTTCAGAATCATTTTAATTTTTAATTTAATAACCTTCGTAGATTTTTTACGAACCACCTGTATAATCTGTATAATAGATATCTTTGTTCATTACACGAATAATTATTCCCGATTATTCGCCAAATACTATGAAATTGTACATTGCACAAGCCTTCCGTTCGTCTGTCAGGTCAATTATCTATAAACCGGTATAACCGGTGTGTGGTATGTATGGACACAGCACTTAGTGGACACGCACACATTTACCTTATGCGTGTGGTAGTGTAGTCACGACAGATTTGTTTTATACTTAGATGTGGTCACATATCGTATAAAACATTGCCTTATTCAAAGGTAGTCAATTTCAGATGCTTATGCACAGGCTATCGCATCAAGAAGGGAATCGATTTTATAGTCAAATCTGATGGGTATGGTTTTCCAATAATGAAGTGTGCATGCATGTGCATGAATTTTTTAATAAAGTATAACATATTTTCTCCATTTTTAATTACATTTTTTTTTATTTATTTATTGTGAAACAAATTAACAAAATATATTTTTAATTTAAATATTACAAGAAACGAACGACTTATTATTTGTTTAGAAACTATTTATAAACAAATTTTAATAAATAAACTTTTTTATCAATTATTTTGGATCGTCATTTGTGTCGTTGTCAGGAGTGCACATTACTTTTGAAGTGCGTTAAATCTGTCAACGTCTAGAAATGCATTTTATATTAATACATAATTGTGTATCGGTGCGGCGTACCTGCAGCTCAGCGAGACGCGCGGCGGCTGGTGCGGCGGCTGGTGCGGCGTCGGCGTCGGGCGTGGCGCGGTCGGCGGGCGCGGCGAGCAGCTCGTCGCGGACGGCCCGCAGCGCCTCGGCCTCGGCCACGCTGGCGCCGAGCCTCTCGCGCAGCACCTTGATCTCCTCGTTCAGTCCGCCCATCACACGCAGAATGTTGGCGTACTCTACGCCCGCTTTCCCCTGCAACGTGATAGCGGACGATCATCAATGGGCACATGGTTATTTTGTAACGCACGAAATTTTGCATGTTTGTGGTCATACGAACAAAATGTACTAGTCATCCAAATGCTCAACAATTTTACCCACGATTCCTCAATTTGATACTACTATTATCTTTTTTGCGTATTTTTAGTGAATCGCCAGGACAAGTTGTTACCTATCTAACTCAACCTATTTTGAAACTATAATTTGGCGTCCTTGTCTAACTTCACATCTTGTAACTGACGTCTTCCAAATTCCTATCGGTAATAGATGGTGTTAGTAAATATACAGGATGGTATAATTTATGCCACAAAGTAAAAGATAAGACATATAATCATACTTTTGATAAATGATTAAACTTACAGAACTATCCTCCCGGCTGTCCGACTCATTGAATTTAGAGTTGGCGTTGTTATCCGAACACAATTCCCCATCTATATTGCTCGAAGATTCTACATCGTTGCTAGAATCTGCAGGTTAAATAAGTTTAGTTAATATATTATTCTGTATTTTTTATCGTTAGCACTTGTTGAAACTTCCACATATTTATATTTTAAATGAAAAACACATGGACTTTTTCACAGATAACTATGTAAGTTAGTAGTAATTTAAGTAGTAGCAAGTTAGTTTGCCTTGATGCTGTAAAAAACGAAACCGGTCGGCTATTTAAAAAAATATATTTTCAAATATAAGTTTAATTTTGGTTACGTTTAATGCCCCACTTGATTGTACACCAAGTTTACGTTTTTCTGTGTTTAAATCTCTTTTAATGGAGATAAGATCACCCTTTGTACTGTAATATCTTTAAGTGATTGTTTTTGTTATGTTGAGTACAGTAAAATGTGTGTAACAAAATATATGTATTCTTTATGCGTACAATACAGAATTAAATAAATAAAAATTACATTTAGTAATACTTAGTCCGATATTACTGTCCTACTTAATCTTGTTACTATTTTAACCACAAAGTAATTGTGCATTTGGTATTCGTCAACGATACTAATATATAAAAGTACTTAAAATAGATACAGGAATAAATTTCATAATCCGAACGTCAAGTCGACAGTGTCTATACACGACACTGAGTATAGGCGACGTATATTTCTTAAATCATAACAAAAAGGACATTTAAGCTTACACAAACGCGTTATTTCTGAAGAAAATTTTCTAACTGCTTTTGATATTAATTAGTTATAACTGTAGCTGTAGAACAATAATTTGAACGTAAGTTTTAATCCTGATAAGTTGATGATGTTCAATTCAATTAAAATATAATTATATGGAATTTTTACAAAGCCTCAATCACGAAATATATAAAACGTTTTGCTAACTTGTTTCTAAAACAAAAACTACCACTGTTACTAAATAAATATTATTAAATAAACAATTTATTATTAAATATAACGCTACCGTGATTCAGACGAGAGTTCTTTTCGTCATCAGTACATGAGTCGGCATCATTTATTTTCTCTTCACTGCTTCCAACATCGTCCTTTTTATCCTGTTTCTCTGAAAAATACAAAATAAATTGTCCAAATCGGTATGTAGAGGCCTTAACAGACGATAGCCGTACCGTATTCCATATTATATCTAGAAAAAATTAGGGATCCTTACTAAAACTTCAATTATCTAACCCGAGGAGTAAGAAAAGTATTGCTAAATGTCTTTCATAGCATGCGCTGCAAAAATAGCTAATGATAGATCAAAAAAATGTTCTACAACTTTTTTTAGAGTTTATAAATTGATAGAAATATCGAGTGTAGTCAGACCATGTTATCCATACCTATATATTAATCCTTATTAACATAAATCAATTTTAAATTGAAGCCTATTTATTTACATTACATTCAAAATATTTTGCAAATTTAAAAAATGTCTGTCTAATCAAAATATACCAGGCGCATATAGTGGCGACGGGAGGGGGGGACCGGGAGAGAGGCGTGCACATCTATGAATTAGGTAGCCGCGTGGATACTTCATAAATCCATACATATAATAAACAACGGATTATTTAAACTTTATATAAAGCCCGCCCATTATGCAAGAGAACCCAAAACAATGTTTTTTTACTTTGTCTCAGAAACGGCTAAACCGATTTGGATGCAGATTTTTGTAATATGTTGTGTTGGCCTTCACTTAACAGTGTTTTTATTTGATTTTAATCGGTTAACAAATATAGAAGTTATGTCAATGACGTAATAATATGATCGGGCAACTTTTCTTAAAAATGTTTTTCAGATTTTTCTGAGTAAGCATTACATTGCCCGGGATTAGAATGTGTCCGAAGAGGCGATACGCTTGCCACCTATCACATCAGGGTCCTAGTACCTTGGCTACTCGTGGGTGTGTAGTATATCCACTGGACTTACGAGTCGTGGATATACTAGCACATCTCTGTCTACCCCTTCGGGGATAATTGGCGTGGATATACTTTTATTTTACTTTTTTTTACATTTAACTTTGAAATATATAATCTAAAATATAAAAATAAGCAGGGGTTTCCTTCCTGACGCTATAACTCCAGAACGCACGAAACGATTTCCATGGTTGGAAAGGTCTCGGGCTCCGTGAGGTTTATAGCAAAGAAAACGAAACTAAAAGTAACGAAGCCATCTGGCGGCGAAACGGAGTTCGCCGGGTTTGCTAGAAAAAATGTAAATTATACTTTTTAGAAGAGTAACATGCGATAGCCGTGTACACTTGACCTATGTCTACGGCCTTGTCTTATAAAATAAAATAAATAAATACCATCACGCTCATATCCCCGAAGGACTAGGCGGAGGTACTTACTTATACATCCACGATTGTCCAATGACATTAGGTCCCAAGATGTGGCAGGTGGTAAATCCCCTGCATATCGGACACAAATTCCAAGCAAAGTTATATTTTTTAGATTTAAACTGAACTCATAAAAAAAAAGTTATCTTACTCGGGAATCGAACCCCGGACCAGACCGACTACACACGACCACAGAAGCGATATCGTAATGGTATAGCAAAAAAGTTCATAATTAAAAGAATTTTACATATCCATCACTTTTCATATTTTAAAAATGATACAATTGATAGAATCAACCGTTTCCTTGCGGAAGTCCGTATTAAAACAAAAATAATATTATTATTTCGCAAAATTCCGATAACAGTAGTATAGTGCGACTTGATCGAGCAAAACACAACTCCGCAACCGAAGCATCATGAGAACAACTAGACTGCACTGGAAGCTGCAGTCGAAATAATATTTTTTTTTGTTAAAAAAATATTTTTTTTTGTTAAAAAAACGATACCTTTATCCTCCGAATTGTTGTATATATCATTTTTCTTTAGTATTAACTCGATTTCCTTTGCAGTCTTTCCTTCAGTAGATATCGCCTTGATGCCGACCTAAAAATATAATCGGTTAATATGTATAACTTGATTCAAATTTCGTAATAATATAAACGCAATAAAACTGCAAAAAATAGACTTCAAATACATTCTGTTGTCTTCAAAATAGATAACTGTGTGTTTATTTGTTTATATTTAAAAATGTTCGCAACCATAAAATTTACATGGAACTATCACTGAAGTAGGACCTATCATACAAAACTTAACAAAATCCAATGAGAAACGACTTATGAATAGCGTTACATAAATAAAAAATAGCCGAAATGAGACTTCTTTCTTTTTAAAGTAAGTTGGTCAAAAAAAATGTGCACGGGAGATGGAAAAAACTGATTTTATTTCTCCCAGACAGTTGCCGGTTCGGCCAGTGTATTTTTCATTATAATGAAACTGCAATAGTGGCTATAATATATATTTAATGCTAGCTGTGTCCGCGTTTTTACTAATTTATTTTATACATTTCTATAAAAAAATAACAGTAGCCTCAGCCGTTCCTTATTATATAAGCTGCCAGTGTTAGCAACAACTCGCCCGGATTGGTACCACCGCCTTACCTATTCCTGCCAGCTTTAGGTTGGCAACGCACCATTTCCATCTATGGTATCTATAGGCGATATGTATTACTTACCATCACGAAATCCGTCTGCTTGTTTGCCTCCAAAAACATTTAAAAAAATCAATCCAGCCTTTTCAGGGAATAACGGGTACAAACAGACAGACAAAAGACAAAAATTGTTGTTTTGGTATATCGTTTTTGCAACTTTAAGACCTCTTATGTGTAAAAATGAACTATTTTTCAATTTAATCAACAGTAGCAACGTAAAAAGTAATAAATAATGTGGCCGATTCCTATATTTTTTGTCGTAATTTGTTTCATTATATTTTTTTCAGTAAATGGTTTTTATCGATTTTCTCATAAAATACATTTTTTACACATAAGAGGTCTTACAGTTGCAACGACGATATGTACCTTGTAAATATGCATATGCACTTAGTAAAAAGCGGTTATTTTAATGTTACATACAGACACTTGTGATATCACCTTATTCAACAAGTTCTGCGGTAGTAACAGTTTGATGTAGTCGGGAAGATTCCGCACCGCGTCCTCTAAAGTGCTCCCTCGCTTAGCCTCTTGTAGTTTATTGCTGTCGGTGCTCACCACTAGCATCTTCGCTTCTCCATTTTGTACTGAATACTGGAATATTGACATACATGGTATCAAATAAAATAAATATTACTGCACAAACTACACAAATTTATCTAACCCCAAAGTAAGCAAATTATATCAATGGAAATATAGCTTATATATTTTTACAAATGTTTATTTATTTATTAACACTTAATCATTGTACTTTTCTTTCGTCTTAAACGGCTGGAAACGTTGGCACATGGCGATCAAATCCGGTATACCGGATTAAAAGTACGACGCGCTAACCACTAGTCCAGCGAAGCTAAGAAGCCACTGAGTAAGAAAACGATATTTCCAAAGTTTCAACTATTCGTATATAGAATCTGATACAGTCGCATTAGTTTGAAACTGATGTGTATTAAAACCTTTACTTCTTGCGATCCGAAGACAGGATGCAGATGGTATAGATTTGGTGTACTCACGGCTAGTGGTAGATGCTTCCTCAAAGCCTGTTCCCGCTCCTCAGCGGTGGAGATGGCGAGACGAGCCGCACACATTTTCCTTTCGTACATTGTCGCTAGTTTCTGTAAATTTATGAAATTAATATATTTCATCCCTAGGGCAATAAAATAAGAATCATATGTATCAGATAGATAACTTGTTATTTTAATTGTTAAACATGTGATCTACAGTTTTTATAATGGGATATGTGTGCATATTATTTATTACATCAGAAATAAGACAGACACTTAGCATCTAAAAAATATTATTTTTTGGTATATGTACTCTTGTTAACATACATACATATGCATTTAGTAAAAAGCGGTTATCTCAATATTACATACAGACACTTTTAATAAATAAATGAGTACAGATGGGACATAAATAATATCAGTACGTCACCTGCAGCTCCTGCAGCGCGTTGTTGGCGGCGAGGCGCAGCGAGTAGTTGTGGTGGTGCAGCGCGGCCGCCTCGCGCGAGCGCTGCTCCAGCGTCTCCTCCAGCGCCAGCCGCTGCTCGTGCGCCGACCGCAGGCTCTCCAGCGCCACCTCCTGCTCATTGTCACAGTACATCAGCTCCTGCACCTCGGCTACATACGTATCTCCGAGCCGAGTGAGAGGTTTCGGTGACTCCCAAGACTACCCTCGGATAACACCCAGATCTACCCGGGTACCTACGGCTTAACGCCTAAAATTCTCTGACGTATCCAATTTTATTCATCTTACCACAAAAAATCGACTTGTTCGCCTTCAAATCCCATGTTGGTCATGGCTATAGTATATACTGACAAAATTAGAATTGGATAAAACTTATCATAGCATAAATTATTATTTTGAAGATATATCATAAATGATTATAAGTAATAAATACACGGAATTAATGTTGATATAGTTTGAATTTGATTAAAGAAGTCATGGTCGCCGGGGAGTTTCTTTCGCTGTTTCTTCTCCTGACTGGCTAGATTTGGAAACAGTGGTAGTTTATGATAGACAGAGTTAAAATAAGTCGTGTGAATATAATGTTTATAAATAATAAGATAATTAGTATATAATATATAGTTAAATAAATAAAAAAATATAAATTAAGTGTTAAAATATTTGCACACCACATTGTGGTAGAATATGTTGGTATAAATAAAAACTTTTGTTTTGTA
>DVZL01000034.1:0-36278 GCA_018236625.1 Lasaia peninsularis
CTGACGCTATTGTGGCAGGAATAGGTAAGGCGGTGGTACCAATCCGGGCGAGTCGTTGCAAGACTCTACCACCTAGTAATTTATGAATTTACGTCGCCTATAGACACCAAAGAAGGTAACGGTGTGTTGCCAACCTGGGGCTGGGTGAAAACTTGCGAAAGTAAGTCAACCGGCTACCTTTCCTTCCAAACCAGAACGCGATAGTGTCAAGCACTGATATTATGGTGGCAGGAATAGGTAATGACGGTGGTGTTAATCCGGGTGAATAGTGCAAGACTCTACCACCTTGTCAACATCATGTTGACAAGGTGGTAGAGCCACCTTGTCAACATCATAATGGTGGTGGCGCGTAAACTTTTGGTCGCGTCTTACGACCTTCTTGGTAGGAAGGCAGTTCGCCTTTTATTCAATGGAGTCCGGGACCAACACGACTATTAGCCGACAATATTGTGTGACAGGTACCAGCACAAAGCCAAGACAGCGTTATGATTTTCAGATAAGCTAAAAAAAAATAATAGAAGTTGTATAATTGGAACGTACATTTAATCTGTGTAATTTTTTGAATAGTTTTAAGGCCAACAAAATTGAAGTGAAATGAAAATTATTTATTTGTGTTAAAAAGTTGTTACAAAAACAAGAGTTTTTAATTATACCAACATATTCTACCACACTGTTGTGTGCAAATATTTTAACACATAATTCATATTTATTTAATTATTAATTGTAAAAACTACATACATATGTTATATATTATTATTTATTAAAATTAATATACACACGACTTATTTTAACCCTATGTACCATAAACTACCTATTTACCGACAGTACGAAGTCTACTTTATCTATAGATGTTTAGGTGCTGAAGCTCGAATGAAATAAGAATCATGATATTATCGATTTGGGAGAGTCGTAGCAAAATCCTACCACTCAATTTAGTCTACTATCTAATGCGTATTTCATCAAAATCGAATAAGTAATTTATATACGCACTAGACCAGTCTTTCCCAAAGTGGGTGATTACGCCCCTTGTGGACGTCCAACGTCCGATCGATCGAACGATCGTCGAACGATCTAAAGGGGGCGGTGAGGGACCCAAAAAAAATTGAGGTGGAAAATAAATGGGGGCGCTACAAAATAACTAATTTAATATCGAAATAAGTTTGGGAACCTCTGCTATAGACTATGCTTATACGATGTTTATGAAAGACCCACAGAAGCTGGGGGGCTATAGGTCGAGCCACTCTGTCTTATTTGACTATTGCCACTGACTTTAATAGACCACTACATTCCTGACTGATGAGAAGTACCCACATCCCTTATCAACTCAATTTCAAGCAATTGTTTGAAGAAATTAGTAATTGTTTAATTCCTTGATAGCTATGCAGTTGTCGTGTTCCGGTCCGGAGGGCAGAGTAGCCGACCTTGCATGTTAGGCTAAACACACAAGGAGCACTCGGAAAATGTACTTAAGTTAAAGGAAAAACTCAGTACATGGTTCGGTCTTGGACTACCAGAAGGGAAATACGCTTTGTATTATTTTCTTAACTTATCTACTGTCTTTTCCCATAAATGCGTACTAATATTAAAAATGCGAAAGTAACTCTATCTATATGTCTGTCTGTTACACTTTTACGCCTATGATTTTGATGAAATTTAGTACATAGATATATTGACCTTAAGAACTATGAGAACTACTATTTAACCGACTACATTAAAAAGAGGGTAAGTTTTTACGCAACAAGTATTAAAAGTCAAAAGAATGTCTGCCCTTTGAAAGTTGTCTGTATAATTCACGCGGGCGAAGCCGTGGGCGGAAAGCTAGTAAAAACTATAAAGGTCAATTTTATTATAAAATCAATACAAGTGTAATTAACACATGATTACTGATCCGAAAGCTCAAATTTACCGTTAATTGATTAGTATTAGCCTCTTGATGAATTAATTACCGAATCGAACGACAAATGATTGTTAATATAAATAAATAACATCTATGTGTTAATGTGACGGTATGTATTTATTACCATTTTACTTATCGGTTGAAACATCTATGACTGACTTTTAATACTAATTAGGTATGTCCAGATTTTATGTGTATTACTTTTGATAATATTTTTTAAATTATATAGTAGGTAGGTATATTCATATTTCAAATGAAAAACACATTTAGATACTTTTATAAGTTTAAGTAAAATCAATTGACTACTTCAAAAATAATTTTCAATTATATATAGTCTATACAAATAAGGAAAACTGGAGTGTCTGTATTTAATATTAAAATAAGCGTTTTTTACTAATTGCATATGTGTGTTTACAAGTTACTATATATACATAGGTATATCAAAATAGTATTTTTTAGAATTACTAAAACGCTAATTACTAAAACGACTGGACCTATCTTGACACGGCATTTTGACTTTCACTGGCAGACAGGTAATATAATTAGAAGCTAGGGCTACTTTTCTTTTAAGAATGTTATTTTAGAAATATACAAATTATTTAAATACAAACGTGGACGAACACGCGGGTACAGCTAGTTAGTAATATGTGAAAAAGGACAAGTGTTTTTTGAAATACAAATTAGTAGAAGTTACGTCGATGACAAATATAGAATATACTCGTATTTTATTGCTGTCTATTGAAGATTATAGGCCATGGTGTTTCCTTTAGTACGTTAGCGTTAATACAATTTATCGTTACCCTCTGGCCCATCAACCAATCAAATCACTCAAAAAGTCATGTTCACAGTGACCACTTGGAGTCATTGTTTCAAACAAAACGACCGAGTCCTAATAATAACACTGTTTTTACCCTGTCAACACACTGTATTCAATTTTTGTTGGTGACCACGGCTTAGTAGATATTTGCGGCAACTCTTCAGTTTGTAACAGCTTCCTTACCATTTCCATTCGCTGCAATGTCTTCATGCCAATCAATTTCAAGTTCGTTGCGGGGTAGGTAGATATATCGAGTTACAAATGTTACACCATTCCTACATATTTACTTGTCCACTTCTACATTTGTCACTCTCCTGTTTTGAATACATTTGACACCACCCTCGGATTATACGCAAGCTACTTGGTCGTGGAATTTTAGATCTCCCCGGGTACCTACAGCCATTGGCACTGTATATCTGTTATGTCAAATCTTTCCACATGACTGAACCATCCGATCATATTATATCGTATATATTTATTTAAATATAATCAAAAACATAAACTTCCACAGTTGGCTAAAGAGAAATAAAACTTATACACGGTAAAATTGTATTCAAAGTAAAGCTAGGGAGCAATAAATCTCTATACCTCACCAGCTGATGTTCGTTCGAATTTTCTGAATGTTGGCAACACTGGAGCCCTATCGGCCTGGACAGGCCGTGTGGTGCACAGATAAAATAAATGGAGAAGTGTTGAAAAATGACGCCACGCCGACGGCGCGGAAATGCTGAAAGGGCTCCGTTTTTGGCCGTCAAAGCCTTTGTGTTTTTGTCGCGGTTTTTTTGTTTTAAAATTGAGCCATAATTATTTGGCACTACACTACGTTTGTGTCAAGAATGCAGAGAAACATCATGATAAAAGTGTATTATAAGTATTATCAGAACACAACCGTTTTGTTTGAAAGCATGACTTAAAGTGATCCCTGTGAACTTGACTTTTTAATTGTGTATGTTTGTGTATTGTAGATATAGTGTATTCTCTTATTATAAGTATTTATATGTTCGGCTATCATCACATGAAAACTATAAACGTTGGACCATCAACTAATCAAACCACTCATAATTGTGATTTGATTGGTTGATGGTCCAACATTTATAATTTTTATGAGATGATAGCTAACAAGTCAATTCTTATAATAAGAAAATACACTCATACCTTAATGTTACAGTAAAAGGCGACATATTTTATCAAAATTAGTTTAATATATAAGATAAATCGCTTATAATTTACATTATTAATTGTTGGCACTTAGTAGCGCTTCATTGTCAATATTTCGTATTAAAAACGGTTTTTCACTGCTAGTAATTAAAATTCAGTCTAATAACAACTGATGATAATAATTATTTTAGACATTGTAACAGTTTCTTTAACGCTGCAGGTTTTTTGTTGTCGAATAGTTTCTAAAAGTACCTTCACGCCTATTATACCCGAAGGGCTAGGCAGAGGTGTGCTACTATATCAACGACTCGTAAGTCCAGTAGATATACTAGAACACCCACGATTAGCCAAGGTACTACTAGGGCCCTGATGTGATAGGTGGTAAGCCTATCGCCACTTCGGACACATTCTAATCCCGGGCAATGTAATGCTTACTCAGAAAATTCTGAAAAACATTGTAAGGTAAGTTGCCCGACCTGGGAATTGGACCCTATGCGGTTAAGTTTACAGCGGTCTTTACAGTTTTCAAGTTTTGTAAGTTGGTGAACTGAATAAATTATTCTTACTCCTGTCCTGATTTCTAAATAATAAATGTCGTCACACCCAAGTCCTTGAGTGGGTAGGCAGTGTATACTAATACGCACACGATTAGCCGACAGTATTAGGTCCCATGATGTAGGAAACCCGTCACCATGTCGGGCACAAATCCAACCACAGGTTATGTTTTTTAAATAAACTCATAGAGCAGCTATGAACCCGGGACCTCATGCGTCAACCTTACGCTCGACCACAAAGGCAACACTTATAAAACCTATTAGACCTGGTTCAATAAGATAAATGTATTAGATAATAGACAGGTTACGAATTATTCCAATTTGTATACCAACCGTAAAGCTTTGGCCTTTTCAATTCTGGAATGTTGGCATTTAATTGAATATAACGATATAAATACTATGGTTAAGTATTCTCAATAAAATACTCAATTACTTTACTGCAAGTTAATTAGACCTCCACGAACGTAAACCATTATTAGTGTTACTAATTATTATTTATTATAAGTGACTAGCCGAGCCGGCGAACTTCGTACGGCTTGATATTGACAATGACAATTCAAGTTTTTATAGTAAAAATGGAACCTTATTGCTAAGACTACACTGTTCATCTGTCTGTCTACTAAGTTGTATCTCAGGAACCATGATAGCTAGAAAGTTTAAATTTTCACAAATGAAGTGATACTGGTGATACAGCTATAGCAACAAATACACAATAAAACATAGAATGAAGTGAACATTTACAGGAGCTCCCGTACAACGAACAACCCGACACGAGTAGTCGCTCCATAAATCCTCAGAATATTGATATTGACGTGAATAAACAAATAATATGAAATTGTATGTTTAAGACGTATTCTTTGATGTCGTTTAATGAATAACGAATTAGGTACCATATGCGAGCCCAACTCACACTTGGCCTGTTTTTTTTTGTAATGTTAACACTAATATATATAATCGACCAAGCGCTAGTCGGGCTCGCATTCCAATGGTCCCGTAACATTATATGTATACAAAAACAGCAAAATAATTGTTGTTTGAGAGCAGCCCTTATATATTTATTTTATTTTGTTTTTAGTATTTGTTCTTATAGCAGCACCAAAAGTACTTTATCGGTGAAAATTTTAATTTTATAGCTATCACGGTTTATGAGATATAGCCTGGTGACAGGCGGACAGCGAAGTCTCAATAATAGGGTTCCGAATTTTACCCTTTGCGGAATCCTACAAACAATAGGTTCAAAGAGAAAGACTTTTTTTTTAATATTTGAATTTAGAACTTTAAGCATCGAGCTTCAGTTCCATTAGTATAATATTCCCGTTTTAAAACGTTTACTACGAATGCAACTCCAGAAGGGTACTAAACGACAGACTCGGCAAAAAGGTCACAAATTCATCCCCGTCTACATTTCCCTATCTCATTTTCCATTTGACAAACATCATTACATCTTCCGGTGTAGGGAACGTTTTGGGGGTTCGGACGAGTCCGGCCGCGCTCGGGAGAAGTCGGCGAAGTTTGTAATTCAAATGAAAATCTATACAAATAAATAAAATTTGAGTGTATGTTTGTAAAATTAAAATAACCGCTTTTTACTAAATGCATATGTATGTTTACAAAGTAAATATACCAAAAAATATTTTTTAGAATTTTTGCCCGTCTGTTTGTATCGCTAATCTCTGAAACAGCTGGTCCGATATTGATGAGACAGCTGATGTAATAAAGAGTACCTTAGGCTTCTTTTATTTTAGAATTTTATCTAAAAATGCGGACGAAGTCGTGGGCACAGCTAGTCTATATAATATACATTTTATAACTCAATAACGGCTGAACCGATTTGGATAAAAATTGATATAGATGTAGCTTAGAACAAGGAGACGGATATAGGACTTACTATCTCTTTCCGTTTTCATGAAACTTTGTGTGCACATCGGATAAGTCTGAAAATGTAGTTACCATACTCCTCCGAAATGGCTAAATCAAAGTTAATGAAACTGATAGGTATGAGAACAGGTTGCTATCTATTTTTTACGTAGTCTTTACTATAAGATTTCAAGCCCATGGGATGAATAAAGTTACCTTTAAAATACGACATTTATTTGTATTTTTTAAATTTTGAAATTATAAAAAATAATAATAATAATATTGGAAATCAAAACGGCGAAAAGATTTTCTGATAAAAAAACACATCACCTCCAACCGTTGAGCCGCATATTCAAAAGGATTTCTTTAGGTGTAAATAATTGTAATATATCAAGATTTGTTTTATAAAACCCTTTTTTTAAAGGCTCTGAAAGTTCTGGAACAAAATCGATATTCCGTGTAATATTCCTGTACCTAATGAATCGGCTGTATTTTGATCCTTTTCAGTGACAATGCGGGGGAGGGACGAGGGGGGATGATTAATTGTCCCACGGGAACGTGTACTGCGACTAAGATGTCTTGGTGCTTTTTTAAATTATTTTAAGTTACTTAAAAATCTATATTTTTTTCTTAAATATTTTCAATCTTTACATACTTATTTTAAAGTTGGAAGTGATAATTTAAATAATAATCAGGTTCAGTTACTACGATTGTGTGTTTTTTTTAATTTATAAGTAGGAATCTCTGTGTACAAAATAAAATACTGTTTTTTTTTAATTTATAAGTATATCGAATTTAAATACCAAATGAAGTGTAAAAAAAATAACTATGTTATAACAAATTGCTCTTCAACCAGTTAATAATATATGTATATATGTAAGTATTTTAAATATAATAACATAAACATATAAACTTCAATTAATAAAAGTAGGGTTTGTAAAATTAAAATACCCACTTTTTACTTAATGTACTTACCTATGTACCTACCTAAACCTGGTACAAATCCGAAATATTTTTTTAGAACTTTTATCTGTCTATCTGCTTATTCCGGCTAATCTCTGGAACAGCTGGATCTGTTTTAACTAAACTAAACTTTCACAGGCAGGTAGCTGATGTAACAAGGAATAACGTAGGCTACCTTTATACAAACAAACGCGGAAAGAGTCTCGGGAACCGCAAGTTAGTGATAAAATAATGATCTCGTTAATTATTATCAGTTTTATCGATATTATGAAAACAACACTATCACAAGCGCTTAATGGAACCCTTCCGTTATCTATTGACTATTGCTGGAACAACCCTCCGGCGGATCTAGAGTGGTGTGCCGTTGGTAATATGGTTTATACAAATTTATTTAACATTTTTTAAACCTAAAACCAAAATTGACTCGTCATGTTTTCTTCCGAAATGTTCATATCGATTTGAATGTAACTTTGTATTTGTCGGGATAGCTAGTACCTATATACATATATGTAGTATATATATATACATACTAAGTAAGCAAATATTATTTGAAGATAAGGTACTCTAACTCTACGACAATCGCGAGCACTTTATGCCGAAAGGAAATAACTAAGGTGATTTTATCGAATTGAAAAAGCCGTCGCAAAGCTCTTAGTACCTAATAGTCACAGTATATATACAGTGATACTAGTTTTTTACAAGCTCCTGTGTAAGACAGTAGTTAGGATCTATTTAGGGGAACTAGCACTGGAAAAATCATAGTACATGTGTAAAAACAATTTAAAAAAATATTGGCACGCGTACATATTACATATACATACACCCTCGTCATATCGGGCAATTCCTATTCCAGATAACGATATTTTTCCTAAGTACATATAATTTTTTTGGGTAATTATAAACATTGATCGATAGTTGTCGATAAAATTGGTTTTTAACTATCGATACTCGATTCACTGCGCCGTCACATCACTCTCGCTTAAAGCCCCCAAACGAAGCTCCTTGTTCTGTATGTTTGTATGTTTACTCACAAAAATAATCTGCGGTAAGATTGTTTTTCAAGTCAACCTCTTTGCGTAAAAAGGGATCAAGGGATGTTGGTTTTTGAAATTATCATCTCAATTACAATATAAAACTTAATATACATAAGTATACAATTCAAACAAGCAAAATTGGGCTATCTGTACGTTATATTAAAATAACCTCTTTTTACTAAATGTATATTATGTGTGTTTACAAGGTACATATACCAAAATAATATTTTTTAGAATTTTTATGTCTTTTCGTCTTTCTGTCTGTCTGTTTATAGCCTTTATTATCTGAAGCGGCTGGACTTATTGTGACGGAATTTTCAGTGACAGACAGCTGATGTAATAAGGAATAGCTAATGCAATCTTTATTTTAGAATTTTGTTTTAGAAATGTATAAAATAAAAAAATAAAAACGCAGACGAAGTCGCGGGCACAGATAGTTTAGAATTATAAAAGTTACTCACTATGTATAACTCAAGAATGGCTGAGTCGATTTGGCTAGAAATTGTTGGGGAGGTAGCTTAGAATCAGGAGAAGGACATAAGATATCCCATTCCGTTCTATTCTGTTCTCATGACATTTTGTGTGCATATGTTTTAGCTTTGAGAACCGGTACAAAGATCGCCGGAACAGCTAGTATAACAGCTAATAGTTACTAAATAGTATAGGTACTATACTATATAGTTAACTTACAAATAGTGAACTTAAGGGATTTCCGTGAGAGAAGGAACAAAGCCAAGATCAAAAATTAGTCATATTTCACAAACGTACTGTAATGTAGGTACTTTAGTTTGTAAGTTAGTTACACGCGGGCGAAGCTGCGGGCAACAGCTATTTTAATAATTATAAAAGATAAAATTAGATTAATGCAAAATAAAAGAACCATAGACATTCTGAACCATAGACAATCTCACCTTTAAATACATCGTGTCATATATGTCTATCAGATAAGAGAAACATAAAAAAAACACCTTCGGACTGGTTATAAAAATGTCTATGGTCATTATTAAAAAATGTTTAACATAGCGTAATTAATTTTAATACATAAAACTTTAAGTCATTCCAAGTAAAAACATGGCCATTAAATACTTAATATATTTTTATCTATTAATTATAAAAAACAAAATATTAAATCCAAGAATTCCAAAGTAAGTCTTTGTTTGAAGTCACACAACTGTTCGTTAATTAATAATATCAAAGAATATTTGTTAAAAAATAAAATAAATAATACTATCACGCCCATATCCCCAAAGAGTTAGACAGAGGCACATTCATATGCACCCACGATTAGCCGACGATATTAGGTCCCATGATGTGACAGGTGGCGTATCATAGAACAAGTTGCACTACGTGAGAATTGAACCTTTATTACATTTTATTAAATAAAAACATCTGTCAGCAAAACCCTTCAAAATCGGTCCAGCTCTTTCAGAGATGAACAGCCTGACAAAAATTCTTGAAATATTATTTTTGTATAATATATTAATAAACTTTTTTTTTACTTTACAAACATACACAACAATGCGAATATGGATGACTGTAGGTACCCGCAAAGACCTGAGTTGACATTCCACGACCAAATAGCTCGAGTATTATCCGAGGGCGGTGTCAAGAGTTTCCGAAACTGGTGTGTTTGTGTGAGAAAATAATGAACGTGGAGGAAATTTGGCAAGTGTGCAGGGATTCTGACACTTGATACTCGATACTCTCTCAGAGACCTGACGTAAAGAATTGTACACTACAAAGGACATTGTTTTGCGTCCATACATTGTTCGCCCCAGAACCGCCTGCAATGGAAAATTGCGTAATATATTTGCTATCACCAATAAATCATCGTAGAATCTTGATTTTACAACGAACGCGCGGATAAAAATCAATATTACAAAAAATATATAAAATTTTGAGGTTATGTAATAAGTAGAGAATGTCATGGATTGTCACCGCTTTTTGATTGTGCTTAATAAACGGTCTGCTAGCGCTGTTTGGTACATTTATACTTCGAAATAAGTACGCATGAAAAAAAATAGAATAATTTCTTGGCGTGTTCTTTTTATGCGTGGTTTTTTTATGCGTTTATATGCGTGTTAATTATAAAGTGTTTAATTTCTTAATAAATAAAGCACCGTGCAGTGATTTGCTATCTAGATGATCTTTGGATTAGAATTTGAATAATTATGTGCTCTTTTGTTAATCGTCACAAAATTAATCTCGAATAAATATCTATTTCAAATTATTTGATGGACATCCTAAAGAATAGCGACACTACATTGGCATTTGACGAATATAGCGCTGGCTCTGATGCCTTGCTTGCCGTTAGCTTAAAGTACTTTTAAATATTGATCAAATAATAAATTCGTTATGAACAGATAATAGCAACTAGCATATGAAAAAAATACTGCAATTAATCTCATATTTTATAGGCGATTTTAGGGCAATTTTCGACAATGTCCTTTATTGTATTTTTGTGCATGTACAGTCGATATTACAGACTGAGAAACAGAAACCCTAAAAGTTCCTTAACGTGTAGATACATGGTAGACAAAGTAAATGGTAATGCGACCATAACAACTTGCCAAGATGCTGCGACAAGATTCTCCCTACAATTTTAGTTTATGACATATTAGCGAGATGTCAGACGACAGACGTTTATGGCGTCATAAACCCAGCCTCTTCACTTGTTGAGTATGATCACATACAAAGACAAGTCCGAACCGCTCTTATTTTTATAGCACTAAAGAATACATTTACTAGGCTCGCAAAAAGTTAGTGGGGGTTAATTTTGACCTGTGACATCTTATTTATGGGGGAAGAATTAAGATTCGCTTGTGGAACGTATTTATTATTCCCGGGAACAGATTTAACGAAAGAACTTCTTGATGATTAAAATTATCTTTAACTATGAAAAGATAACTCAATAGGTACATATTGAAAATTATACCAAATACTAATAATACGGGCTTGCCACTTATTACAGCATGGGACCTAATGTCGTCGGCTAATCGTGGGTGTATATGTACCTGCCTACCCTTTCAGAGATTTGAGTGTGCCGATATTTATTTATTTAACTAAATACTTATTAATCAAAGTGTATAGTGTAATACTAAACTTCAACTAGAATACCACATAGTCATAATTCGTCTTAGAACTAATATGGTCGGCCAATGGGTGCATAATTATGTGCTCATTCCAGGATATGGGGGTGACGATATTTATTATCTAACGATTTCTTATATTTGTTTGTCGGGAATATACATACAATTCTTCAATTTCTTAAAAAATGTGAGCATATTTTACAAAAGCATTTTGTAAAAGGGTCGAAAAACTTTACCTAAATTTGTATTTAGAACAGTATTTAGTAGTTGTTAGAGGTTTGTACTAGAATCTGTGATATTCATCACTCAGGAATTAGCTAAAGATTACATTTGTTATGCCATCCTATTAATTCTAAATGATTCTACAATTGGTAGTAGAGACATAGTAATTAGTGAGGCAATGCCTCGTTGAAAGACAAATGCACGGTGAGCACCGAGGTGCGAGACACCGCGTAACTTATGCGCTCCGGGGCGGGGTTAATAGCTAATATCGCCGCCTAATGACCATACTCGTCTTGAGCGTAATGCCCCACATGGGATCCGAAACTACAGTAAAACACATCGCGCTTATGTTCGCCTAGTAATTTACGCGTAATCTTTCTCTGTCATTATAGGTTTCATTGTCTGTTTGTGTTCCTTTTGATTAATTACACGTAAGTAATCTTTGTTTCTTCCTTAATTCTCCCCGTGATGGTCCGAGTCCCCAATGTAGCTTAGACTATCTGCCTCCCTACCAGATAGCTGATAAGAGGCGAGCATAGGTTAATGGGTAACCTATGGTAGGTAACCCACAAGGCCACTGGTGGTAGAGTGCTATGCAGAAACTCGCGCGGGTAGAGATCTATTCCATTATCTGTTCCTGTCGCCATAATGACATTGTTGTGCTTCAGTCCAGACTAATCGGTGACAGGATAGGACAGTCTGTAGATGTTGACACCAGGACAAACATCCCGAAAGGCTTAGGTACACAATCTTTGCTTTCTTTAAAAGAATACAAGTATCATGACAATCATGAACATTGCACGAGGTTTCTTTCTTTATATTTGAACACTTACAAAAACACTAACAAGTAACAATGGTCCGCTTGAAACAAGAAGCTGAAATTTTGTTTCTTGCGTAAAGAAATTTACCAGTCCCTGTAAAATGAAATACGATCATAGGAAAGAAACACTATCATTTACTCAATTAAATGTGATTTTTTAATTATTCAATAATGATAGATTTCCGTACCTATATCAGATGGTTTACGTAATAAAAACTTTCAAAATTAACACGCACACCACGAAGTACTTAACTATTATCCCATAACCCAAATATGACATTAGTCCACTTTTATTACTTTTATGATCATACACCGATAATTACTTCATCATATTCATATGATCAACCCGTTGATGAACATTAAAAATAAATTAAACCCACTTAAGAATGCAAATAAAAACTATCAACTCAAAGTTGTAAATCATTCTAAAATTATATTCGAAAAGAACGCGAGGCGCCTAGCCCAAAATGGCTGCTGGAACAACACGCTTTAATTCAAACATAAACGTTGCTCCAGACGTTTTTATATCCCGAAATTTAATTGCCTATACGATTACAAAGGACTCGTTGTTTTCACAAACATTTGATTTACGATTTCAGAAAAAAGTCCTAACGAATCTCTCGAAGCAGATAGACGCGTTTGACACACTCAGTTTTGAAAATATTTGTTTACTACTGGTCTTTGATTTAGAGTTGACGTTCTTTGTTTTTTAACGATTTCCTATTGTTTGAAGAGTTAATAAATCTTAACATGCAGTTAATGATCATGATAATTTAGTAAAGAAATGCGATAGCCTTATAGAAGATATAAATCACCAAAGAAATATGGACCGACGTTTAGCACCTAATCGCCATGTTTCGTAAAAATTCAAATCAAGCAACACCTAATATTTATTAGTATGTTGATTTAAAACCATGGAGCTGATATATTTTGTAAATTTATAATCTAAAATTAGAGTTAGGTAATAAATTTAAATAAGTTAAACTCAATCTTGCAGACGCATTTCTTTGCCATAGCATAGGCACAGTTTACCAAAAACTACTTTATTATTTCATAATGTTTTTAAGTTAAACTACAAAAAAATATGTGAATGGATTTCAAAGAGAAATTATCTTTGCGGTAGCTAATTATGTTGATGTAGAGTATATTAATTACTATTTGCTAGATACATGGTCTAAACAAAAATCATCCTATATCCTGTTTTTTATTACTGATCCTGTAAATTTTTTTTCACCACATTCAGAAAGAGACATGTTTTCAATTCTTGAACTTAATGCTACAAAGCATTATTATATCCTGTTACTATTGTAATTTATTTGAGTATATCAAATTATTACGGCATTTTGAAGGAAAACATAGCAAGTTTCGCCATTGTAATATATTATAAATTATTGTATATACATAACTGCAAAATAACAATACAAATTAACATAGTTCAGAAGTCTCAAAGATAATTTTAACATATCGCCAACGTAACGATTATTATCACACAAATTTACCTATTATCTGCCCTAGTATCTAGTCCACTGCTACCAACACAAGTGGTTGTAATGGGAAAACAAAGAGATGTTGTAATTTGCAATCCCAGCGGGCCTGCCCTTATAAGGTTTGCAGAGCCAAGCAGACGCAGAGTTCTGCCTGACTTGGCTATCATTAACATTACATATACGACCCAGTAGCTTTCGTATTTTGCGACATTTGTCTCTGGTGCTATTGTTTGGACAAGTTATATTTTTAATATTCTTTTTAAATATTTAAAATCGGATGTTTTTGCATTAAAGAAAATGTACCAGAAAAGAAAAAAATGCAAAATGTCATTTAGGACACATCCAAACACAAAACAGTTCTTTCTTCTCGCCTGCTTGTGCAATATATACAAATGATCAAATAGATAACGGCAAAAGATATATTTACAATTATATTTCATGAATTTTGTGAATCATGCATGCTCCGATGGTTCGGTCATGTAGAAAGAATGGAAGATGTAATATCAACAAAACAGGTATACAATGCGAAAGTTGGTGGATGTAGGTACCCTGGGAGATCTGGGTTGATATTTCACGACCAAATATCTCGAGTACTATCCAAAGGTGGTGTCAAAAGTCTTCGAAACTAGAAATGAAGAGTAATGAACGTGTAGGAAGCTAGGCAAGTATGCAGGGACCATGACACAAGCACTCTGTGCTCTCTGCCTACCCTAGAAGGCATCTGGCGTGAAGATATGTATTGATGGTGAATCACAATTTGTGTTAGTACAAGAATTAAATACGCATCTAAAGTCGAAGTCCCTAACAATGGACTCAAAGACGTTTTCCTCACAGCGACGTATCCCATACTATACCACAATAGACATCATTAGAAATCACCTCATTCAAAAGGTTACCTAGAAACCGTATTACAAAAATAACACTTAATTGCATCCATGACGTAAAATGACATGAGCACAACAAAAATTGCCCAATTACGGGGCCAATGAGGACATAACGCGTGCACAATCAAAAACAATTTGAACAGAACCGAGCGCAGATCCTGTGATAATACCACCAGGTTTTCAAGTAGTGTGCCGACCACAAATTGCGCCGTTTCGTCCGCACACAACCGCAGCATGTTTACGCGGGCTGGGCCAAATGTCAGCGTAATTTTTACGCGTGACGCGCGTCTGCGGTCTGCCTTGATTTCTCTAACAATGTGGTCTAATTATACTTCCTATTGAGTCAACGGGTTTGTTAATTATTTTAATGCGTCACCGAATTCGCCCTTTCTTATTCGTGTTCATAAATGTTGACCTTTTCCCAGCTATTGTTGATTTCAGGGCCCCCATTACTAAGACTCCGTTGTCCGTCTGTCTGTCTATTACCAGGCTGTATCTCAAAAAGCGTGACAGTTGGGAAGAAGAAATTTTCACAGATGATGTATTTCTGTTGCCGCTTTAACGAGTACTGAAAACTTCTATACAACGATCGTGTCTTTGCCGTTTTTACAGATTCCTACTCCGCGTGTCCTTCTTGCTTTTGGCTATTTTTTGTAACTTTTCTCTAGTCGAATTTGATTTGAGTGCAGACAAACGCTAATGCTTCAAATAAAGCCGCAAATTTGATTCGAACCTGGGCATTTGGTCTTGAACAACGCAAGCCATTTATCGGATCAATATTTTCAAGTAATTATAAATCCTTGTGTTTTTCCACATTCAGTCCGTACGGTCTGTGTCGTTAAATATTTATAGCGTGTGTCCCATTACGGTGTCGACATGTTGAATAATTAACACGACTTGCCAATGCCTGAAATAACTTCAGGATAAACCCTTCTGAATAATTACATACTCAATCAATGATATCATTATTTTTCAAATTTGGTACATGTATTAGTTTTTTTATGTTTTTTATGATTGTTCCTTATTTCAACATTCTATAGAATCATCGAATTGTTGTTACTCAAAAGTAAGCAGATGAATGTGCCGCGTCTTTTTCAACAAAAATTTGAAGAGACTATGGAAGAAAAAATCTCGCACACGAAGGATTCCGTACCTTATCTCTAAAAACTGCAAAGATCACGTTTGTTTTTCGGATCAGCCTTGATATATTTATTTCATTCTGTTTTTAGTCAAAGAAATACATCATCTGTGAAAATTTAGCTGTCTAGCTATCTCGGTTCATGGGATACATACAACCCGGTGACAAATAGATTGAGAAATAGAGAGATAGACAGACAAAAAGCTGAGTTTAAGTAATAGGGTTCCATTTTTATCATTTAGGTATGGAAACCTAAAAAGACTACACGAGAAACAGAGACTCAAAAATATATATTATACATCAGATATGAGAAACAGTGAATCATCATTCACTGCGCTGACATTACCGACCAGAGTCAAGCTGTCGTTAAACAAACTATTTCTACTAGCCTGGAAAAACTCAGCTAAGCCTTTTACATTTTTTATTAGAGTTGATATTAGTTTTCTAGACCAATTTTTCGAGGGAGTAAACGGACTTTATGACATAATGTCCCCAGGGAGTTGACATTCCACGACCACAAAGCTGGAGTATTATCCGAGGTTGGTGTCAGAAGTCTCCAAAACCGGCGTGTGTGTGTGATGATATGTTTATATGTATATATGTATGTATGTCATAATCTTTTCTCCTGCTCCAATAATGAATCTGCAAATATATGCCAAGATTTAAGTCTTAGCCGGCATATATCCTTAGAATTGTACTATAATGTTTTCCACTTTCGTATTATTAAAATAATTATAAACAGTGCTCTTGCTGCAACTGCTGTGAAAAAACTTTAAAAAAAACATTTTTCTCAAAAATAATTAGTGCCAACTGCCAGTTTTCTAAAAAGATGAATTATTATACACTATCTTTTTCCAGGAAAACAGGAGTTGTTGAATATTTACATCATATTATTTTATTTGGGGAAATATTCGATTTATAAAACACTAGCGACTGCACCGGCTTGAATCATTCTATCTATTTGAAAAACGGCATCAAAATCCGTTGCATGGTTTTCTATATTATGTAGTGATAGAGCACTTGACGGTAACAATAATTGTTAATCGTAGCATAATCCTCAAAAAAAAGTTTAAAAAAATGTTTTGTTCTCAAAGAAAAGTATATTATGCGACACACGTACCAGGACATAAGCAAGATGCAGGTGTGTTCCGGTATAAGGCGGAATGTGCGGTAAATTTTCCGGATGCCTTCCCAATGATTTCCTCGGAGACCGCCAAGCCAGATACCTTGGATTTCGATACGATAACGCTTCTCAATTTCTACTTCCTCGGTACTTTAAGATATTGTAGCGCTGTTTAAGTAACACAGTACATAATATGGCGTCTTTTCGTGCCAGTATTATTTTTTCTTTTTAATTAATTAAAATAAAGTTCTAAGCTACACATAATAATACTTAAAGTTGGCAAACACTAAATAATATCTTACTAATATTACAAACGCGAAAGTTTTTGAGTGTTGATGGATATGTATGTATGGATTTAGAGTAAACGGTCGAACATTGTACACATTTTTAATTTTATTTTGCATCTCAAGAACCTTGGAATAAACGCATAATTTCTTTTTGGTATTATAAACGCGAATGTTTGCAAAGTAAGAATGATCGTATGTATGAATGAGTGTTTCTTACTATCTTGCGAAAAAACGACTGAACCATGGTTTAAATATTATTTAATACTTTTATACGAGCAATTCTTTGAAACACCTTTAACGATTTCGCTGATTGGGTTTTAGTGGATAAAAAATGTATCTATAATATTGCGAAAATTACATCTATACAACTTTGTCACTAGCACTTGATGTAAAATAGTACTTACTCTGGATTCGTAGAATTACCGTCAGCTGGTAATTTTTCAAATAGGCAAAAGCTGACTCTGACAAAAAGAACTACCGATATTAGCTCGGTTGCCCAAGTACTGAAATAGTAAATAAACCTCATATCACTATAATATATAGAAATGTATGGCCACGGTGTTAGTTGTCATACTCCTCAGTCACGGCTAAACCGTTTTGATGAAACATTATGCGCCCAATGCATTTGAGAATAGAATGTTCTTTATTTATTACAAAAAAACAAAATCTAACCCAAAAATTATATACTGAACCTTATGGATCACGTATACCTAATATCTCTAATACCCGCCGGAATACAATTTGTAAATATTGGAACTATTTTTACCTTCGCAATCTCAGGAGACGCTATGAAAGTATTGCGGCTATAATACTTCTGATCCGCATAGTCTTTGATACAAACCGTATAAAAGAATAATATTTTTTGTATTTGATAGTATAAATCGCCTCTGTGGTGTAAGGTCCCGGGTTCAATTCAAATATGAAAATTTAGAAATATTGAACTATTTCATTCCGTAAAATACAGAAATCATTGACATTGCACAGTTGGTTAAGAAAAATAGCACAACGTAAATGTCATTCATACAATTACTTCGAACACAAACATAAAACTCGGGAAAAACAGCGCTAACAATTATTTACGTGGAAATGACGCAGTTTTTTCAATATTTTAAAATAGACGTAATTAATTAATTATGAGTGATTTTAAATGCTTGACATTATTATGTAACATGTTTTTATGTCTAGAATATCATAAAAAAATTTGGATACCCTTTGAAAAAATTCCCTGTATGTACTGTGCGTAATATTGTCTTTTTGTTTCACCTAAAAAAATCTCGATGGTTATTGTGTATTAATTCGTTATGAAAAAATAAATTAGAAATAAGTGAAACCAAAACCAGATAACTTCCAAAAGGCAGAAACTTATAATAAATACTTATGGCGTAAAAACATACCCCCATTTTTCTGTAATAGGTTAAAATGTAGGCTATGTTCTTCCTCAAGGCAATTCTATCTCTGAACCGAATTTCATCAAAAATGCGTTAAAAATTAAAATTCGAAAGTTAATAAAAAAATAAAATTCTATTCTTACAAAACATATAACTAAAAATTGAAATACAAAAACAAGCCTTTAGGCAATCGCTTGTTAAAAATGGATGCCTTGTTTGACTATCTTAACAAAAGGATATTAACTACACGAAATGCTAAATAACTAAACTCTAGCATTAGATAAATGGAATCCATTCTCCTATAATGATCATTGATAAAGTTTTAAAAGGATACTTACATTAATATCATGAATTATTTATTTTAAATGCTTTATGAGATAGCAATTTAATGTGCAAAGTGTGTATTTATAATCTTAAATGTAAAAACGAGCTAATTCAAAGGTGTCTTTTTTAGTGCAGGTGTAAAATATAATATTTATGGGGTAAAGAAAGTCGGATTCTTGTTAGCGGTAATGAGCTGCGCGCGCAGCGATAAATTCGTTCCGCCGCCCGCCGCCCGGGGGCGCGGTTCATTTGCATCTTTATGTTATTCTATCGTTTATTTTTCAATAATCAGCCGACAGGTCGTCGACACTTAGTTCGCCTATTCGATAATAGATGGCGTTCAAAAGTGCGTAGTCAGGATGACGCGGCGTTGGTGTGCCTCGTTAGACCAACACGCCGCCTGTCAAGTTTTTGACAGTTTTTGACATAGATATCGATAGGGGCATCGTTACAAGCGAGGCGGGGTTGCTTATCACAGATTTTGTTGGTTTATAACTATTTGATTTAGTCTTGTAAGCTCATTGTTATGAGATTGTTTCGTGTTTTTATGCCGGGCTAATAGATTGTGACTTTATTAAAATTTTTATGAAAGCTGCAACTTCTAAAGATGTAATCGTATAATCGAAATGGTTCACGGGGCTTCGGGAGTCTAATTGCTTTTAAGATAAAAAAATGATTTTTAATCATCTCAAACATTTTCGTTTTCTCTACTGAGCGCTGTGTATAGGTAAAGGTAAAATCTCTCTTTTTAGAAATATGTATACCTACCATCATCCTAATGTGATGATGATATGTCTTATAATATATCGGGGCACCCATTTTTTTAATTGATAAACAAAAAATGTAATAGCACTGAACTTTCCTTAAATATTAAAATTCTACTAATTTGAACTAAGTTTTTTAGGTTGTGATACCAATCAATTTTTATGTCAAAAACAAGAATTGTAACCAACAAAAAAAAACTTTAACCCATACTATTTTAATTGTCAATGAAACTTATAAATTAGGTAGAAAGATGATATCGTCTGGTGATGGGAAATATTTTTAGATTTCAGTATAACGGTTGATATTCAGTATATTTGTTCTCTTTAAGAACAGTGTTAGCTGTACAACAGAAATTTTAGATTCATAAGCAGTTGTCGCCGTTTCAAGTCGCCATCTCGTATTCATGACTCGATATATCACGGTGGTGGGGAAAAAACTCGGGAAATCGCGTTTTCCCGCCTTGACGTGCAATTATAAAGATAATAACGTTTTCACCTCGCGGCGTTTTTATTTGTACCCGTTGATTTATAACAGTTTTTCATTCGCGCGTGTGATGGCTGTCGGATTCTTTTTTTTCTATTTTTTTATTTCCATCGGCAGTAGCTTTGTGCCAGTGTGCCAAATGTATTTTTATAGTTCGTTTGTGCATTTGCAGATTTCACACGCGGAAACAGAGTATTGAATATTTACATATATGCATGCAATCTACGTAACTGTCTTAGTAATCCATTGTCTATTCACTGACTATTGATTACGGACATGTTATGAAACAGGAAATTGTATTCTTTGTTATACTTTTTCTTATTTTTAGACAAAGGTTCATATTATGTTAGTCTGGTATTGCGATATTTATTTATCGTTTGAATATTCCGACTCCAAATTCAAAACAAATATTAATGACACATAAGATTGCCTCGGTCATAATGTGAAATACTTATAAAAAAGATAAATATAAAATGGAAGTGCTTGTTTTGCTTGTATGATTGATACATATTAATAAAATAAATTTATAAAAGGTTTCCTTGCATATACTTAGTATGTTCAAACATAATTATGGATGACATCTTGCGATACTTAAAATGACATTTCTAATCTCATGTTTAAAGTTATGAACACGAATTTCAACAAAATTATGCTAAAATAATCGCTTAATGATTCTGTTTTTCGATTTTTAATTAAGTAGCTATATTAAAAGGTTCCCTTATCTGTGGTTGAGGAATACACTTTTATTTTATTTTAAAAGATAAATAGAAATAAATTATAGGTATTAATGAAATATAAGAAAAATGTGTAAAGATCACATTTAAAAATAAATTTTAAATGGTGCCACTTTTATGTGTAGAATCTCATAGTAAAATTTAGACGTGTTAGTTATAAAACAAAAAGTTAAAAATAAGTTTCATCTAATTTGAATAAAAAGCTCCTTTCCCACGATAGAACTCGATAGATAAAAACAATAGGACCAAAGCCGAGTACGGATGACGCGTAAACTATTTTGATTAGAATGGCGTTCCCGCCAAAAAATGCCCCCAAAAAACCGCCGCCATGACATTTCTCAACTTGTCAATCCATTCGAGGTTTTTGCGGCCATTCCATGGACTCGCCTTGAAATCTTAATTCCGAACTTTTTTGGGAGACCATAAACAAAGTCCGATTTATAGAGTCGAACAATCGACAATAAAGATTTGCTCGAAACTTAATAGATGGGCGATCCGGCTAAACGTCTTCATTATGACGCAAGAAAAGCTAGAATTCTCTGCACAAAATTACTTCATCATTAATCACCGTGAAACGAAACGTAATACCGCACAGAGTATTATCGTAAATATGGTTTTGCAAAATGCACCCAGAGCAAAAGGACTACCCGTTCCCACCGACATTGGAGCTTCGAGAAATCGCAGGCCATTATCAGAATTTACACCCGGCATAACGTATAACCTAATCCGCGGGTCAGATTCTTTTTTCGCGGACATTCGAAGTGGAAAAACAAAACATCGATCAAGCCCGCTCACTCACACATAAATCAGTGGGACGTGAAAGAGACAGGTGCAAGGACGGCCAGTCGATTTTACAAATGGGCGGAGCGCAGAGCTAGTGTCGACAACGAAACAAAAGAGTGAAAAGGCAATAATTCCGAGTGCAATGTGCAACACGTGCGAGCGAGAGGGTAATTACTCTTTTTTTTCTTCGTTGCAAAGGAAACGCCAAGGCGGTCGGAAAATCTAAAGAAAAAGGTGGAAATGGGAATTGTTCGCGCGTTAAAAGGTACTTCATTAAACCTGAAACTGTGTAATATAGCTTTATTTATTATGCAATGCAACTTCGTGGGGTTCGAATGCAAATCTATAATTTTACTGCATACAGAGTGCGTTGGAAACAATGGAGGAACATTGCATGTTTTAACTTAGGAAAATTATTTCATTAACTGATATGGCGTGCGTCAACTGAACCCCGACAAGTTAAAATGTTTAAAAAAACCTTTAAAATATACCATCACGCCCATAACATTGAAAAGGTAGGCAGAGATACATTAATATTTATACATACCCGCGATTAGCCGATGACATTAGGTCTCATTTTGTGACGGGTGACAAGTCCGTCGCCATATCGGGTACAAATCCCGGGTTTCCTCACAATGTTTTCCTTTTACCGTAAGAGCATTTAGAAATAGTACCTTTTAAGCTAGAAAAACTCATTGGTACATGGCGGGGTTCGATCCTGGATAACCGCAATGGAAATCCATAGCGCGTAGGTACCACCAGGCCACCGACTGGCGAACGACTTTTTAAATTGAATACGCGGTTGATTAACAGCAATAAATTTACTAAAGTATTTTTGATTGAGTTAATTTATTGAGTCCTTAAAAAAGGATATTTACCAATAGGTACACAATTTATTTAATACTGGTACATCTGACTACAGCAATAGGTAAAAGTTTTACGATATTAACTGACTAGTAGTAGTAATAGGCAGAGGTGCATTCTTATACACTCCGGATACTATATCCGGATATACAAGGTCCCAGAATTTAGTATGTCCATCGCCATAATATCGTAAGTCAAATACCGACAGAACCACAGAGGTTTACTAATTCTCATAAGTCACAAAAACCTAAGACCTCCAAAAATATCATGGCAACTTGCTTTAAACAATCACAAAAAAAATTGTATACCATACGATGCCATTGAATTTCCCATAAAGAATCATCTTACACTAGTAACGCTCCAACAATTTGAAATTACGGTAATAACAAACGCGTCACGTGATCGGTGTTCAATTGAATCGGTAACAAACGGAACAAATTGGTTAATTAAACATGTTTTTGAACGATTCAAGCAATTTTCGTATCATGAATCCGACGGTTTGAGTGACGGGGCAGGCGGGTCATGCTTCACGGTCACGACCGAATGTTCACCGGCTGAAAATACGTGTCTAATTGTGAACAGTAGATACAGATAGCACAGAGTATTAACGTGAAAGGGAACGTACGACAGGCGTTTTTAATTTTTGACAATATAATCTGTAATCGAAATTCAAAAACTAACATTTAAATACGATAACTTAATTTTTGTTGTTTTTTAATGGTTAGATTCATAAGTTACCACTTAAAACAACGGTTTTGTGATTGTAATAATTCCATTGATACCATATGGGCAATAAGTTTCCATAGATGGTCCCGGATGGGAATGGTTACACGGCTATCTTATGGCCAATTTTATAAGTCTCTGTGACTTTTCTACCAAAGGACATGCAATCCGAAACACGAAAATATCAGATTCTTTATGCAGGTAGAAATAATTATAGTAGTATCTTCTATCTAACACTATCCTTAAATTCTATATCATTTATTTCGTAGAAAACTATAAAATCGAGTTCTAAATGAAAGGAACTTAAAACTCATAATTAAAAGATTGAAATTTCTGTATGCTTTAAGTACTATAGTTATAGAGTTATCGAGTAAGTAATGTTATAGAGTTATTATATACAGTCTAGGACTAGAAATGTCAAAAAGAGAAATAAATAAATATTACTGGACAACTTACACAAATTGACCTAACCCCAAAGTAAGCAAATTATATGCTTGTATTATGGGTATTAGACAACGATACTAATACATAGAAATACTTAAATAGATACAAGAATAAATTTATTAAGCACCCAGACCCGGAAATAAAAAACATTTAGTTTTATCACACGAATGCCTGTCCCCGTCGGGAATCGAACCCGAACCTCGCGGTTAGGCGATGCGGTTAAGCGTGTACGCTAGCCACTCGGCCAACGATGCGGTCGGCGAACTAGATTTCGATTTGACTTTGGTTTTATGGTGGAATCTTATCTGTCTCTACTACTAAGGCAACCTTCTATCTATACCTTCTCAGCTCTATCTTGTTTTATAAAAATTACTAAGAGTATAATTTATTGACAATTTTATTTTTCACTCTAGATTCGACGCACAGACATTAACTTCTGTAAGCCAAGTTGCGACCTTTTATGCAACAATTTCCTAGTGTTGTAAGTAAAGGTAATTTATTTTACCTGTGTTTATGGGAAAAATGTATATTCAATTCGCGATATCATGAAAACGATTCTAAAGGTGCATTAAATTTAAATAATTAATAGGTTGTGTTAAATTATTACGCGAATCGATCACTTAGCATTTTATTTTGTTGTGCCTTTGCCTGGCCTGCCGTATAATAGAACTATTACAATAATATGATGTATGGAACGAGCCCTTGATGACAGTCTTCCGATACATCTGCATATTATCCAAGTTATAGCTTTTGTATTCATTTTATGACCTATACATATAGTCTCTATATGTCCCGACGCAGCAACTCATTGCATCAAAAGTTGCAATCACTTCATTTAAAATATTCTTAAAAAACTACGTATATAATTACTGGAAAGTGGGAACCCTAGTGCAGCCAAAAATATATTTAAAAAAAAATTGTGCGTTTGTCAGTTCGCTTTTTCACATTATTTCAGTGTCTGCATAGAAATTCTGAAACTAAAATATATACCTACACCACTTTTTATCAAAATCGATTGTTTAAGAGATATGTTTGTTATTTATTGTGTTTTTTAATTAATATTAGAAATACCGACCATCTTTAAAAACATATTATAAAGTCATTGATCAAATTTTATGACATTATATTTTACATTTTATTATATTCCTGTGCAGAAAATAATAAAAAAACTATAAAAATGCTACATTTGCTTTCAAAATTACATATATTCATGTATTTTTTGCTAATAATTAATTTACTTTGTTAAAAGGTTTTTATTAGAATCTAGAATTACAAATTGTTGGAAACATGTTTTTACTTTGAATAACTTGCATTATTATAACCTAGTACATAAACACTTTTATGGCAACACTTAATTTTATACCTGTCATGTGGTTCTTAATTCAAACATAAATCAAAATAGTTAGATCTTTTTAATCTGGTTTAAAAATGAGTTATGTAATCAAGTTCAAAACCAGAAACTTTTAGTATTTAATTTTTTTTCATTAAAATTTGAAATAAAATCTTATGAATGAAAATTAACATATAAAAATGTTAGAGCTATCTGTGTTTTGGGAAATAAAGTTTTTATATTTTTTTTATTAACTTATTTTTATGCACGTAAAAATATGTAGGCATAAATGTATGGAATAAATTAGTGATATTTTTTATATTGCCCAAAATATTTCTTACTTTTGACTATTTAAAAAAATAATTACTCAATAAAAACTTTACAACAACATTTTTTTGTTTAATGTCATCATTAAAAAATATTTTTATGACGTCACAGCTTATAATTTTCTTTTCTTTTTCAGGTAAGCATCTGATGTGGCTTCGACGTTGTTCGGGGTATAAAACTTATAACTTTTAAAAGTAAATACTTTTAAAATAAAGCATGTTTTCTTAGTAAGGTATTTACTGGCTATATCTTTGCATTTTATAGTAATCTAACTGTGCACACACGTTTAAACAGACTCACAGACAAAATTTCTTTAAAAAAAATATTGTGGTATATTTGTCGTGTATACACATGTACCTATTTAATAAAACGTGGTTATTTTCATATTGCAAACAGACTCTCCAATTTTATTTATTTGTATAAATATAAATGTTAAATCAGGAGATCCGTCCTTGAGTAAAACTTTACTGATTTCGTGTATCTCAAAAAACTACGGAAAGTAATAATAATGTTTCCTGCAAGCAATTACACTTAAGAAAACAAATACGTAAGATAAATGCGCGCTCGTACGTCAAGATGTTATCGAGACCCACTCGATGGCCCCACGCCAGTCTTCGTCAGGACGGGTATCGGGTGACGGTACCTTAGGTGATAAATGTACGGTGACGTCAAGCTTGACAAAAACACTCGCTAGTAGGCAGAGCACAGAAGTGCTGTGGCCACAAAACACCTATCGAACTAACAATAATCGCTTTAATAATCAGATACATTAAAATCCCATTGAATGGCCAGTTCTATTACCAATTCGTAATAAAAATATTATAAAAAATCCGGCCAAGTGCGAGTCGTACTTGCGCACCAAGAGTATCGTACCATGCCGCGATCTAAATATGCCTAGCGCCCTATAATGGTTGTTTGCGTCATTCGTTCTATAGGAGCCCCTAATATTTACTTATAATTTATTATTTATTGTTGTAGCGATAACAGAAATTACATTGTCTATAAAAATTCCAACTGCCTAAACATCATGAGATACACCCTGGTGACAGACAGACAAACAGACAGACAGCGGAATCTTAGCAATAGGATCCCCTTTTTACTTTTAAAAATATCAAATCCCTATAAAATCTATACAAATAAATAAAATTGAAGTATCTGTATGTAACATTAAATTAACCACTATTTACTAAATGCATACTAATTTATGTTTACAGAGAACATAATATACTAATATAGTTTTTTTAAAATGTCTGTCTATCTATTTATACCTGCTAATCTCTGAAACGCCTGGACCGATTTTGATGAAACTTTGACGAGCAGACAGTTGATTTAATAAGAAATTGCTGAGGCTACTTTTATTTTAAAAAATGTATAAAGTAAAATAATTAAATAGCGAAGACTTAGGAACAGCTTGTCAATAATAAAACAAAAATAATAAACAAGCTACAAAATTAGAAAAGCTACGTTTTTCAATATTTGGAATAGATATGGCAACTGGCCTTTCTTGGTCTCAATATAACGTCGTACAAGTCAAACTACGTAATCATTTTCGAAAACCATTCTAAAAAACTTGATAATAATCGTTCTTGTCAGAAAAATACACATTTTAATTAATTTAAACAATAACTGGCGACTTTTATTGCCGCCATTAACTACTTACTATTGTTGCTGTACCTCATTATAATATCTAATTAATGTTCATATTCTGTGTTAAGTAAATGTTTGATGTTTGTTTGCTTCGTGCCTTATAATAAGCTATTAAAATATCACTTGATTTACACTTGTTGTAGGCTGTTTCTAACAGTTTTATATACCCACTTCTAACCAAAGCCCGTGACTTTTTTTTATGTTAGTACATTTTGTATTTTCACTAAAATTTATTTTAATTCTGAAGCCTAAGGAAGGAAGGGTTTAATAGACAATAAAATAACCTTATTTTTTATATGTTTATTTATTAATACTTTATTATACAGCAACAAATAAATTTGTTCAAAAGGCGAATTTAATTCCTAATGGCATTATCCACCAGTTAACCTTTAGGCCAACAAAAAGTGCAATTAACTTTGTGATGTTGACAAAAATAAGTATAGTCATGGAAAGTTTCAAATAAATATTTTTTACATGACTATGAACATTTTAAACATAGAGACGGTTACTTATGTGTTGCAAGGTATAATTAAAATAGTATAATTCCACTAAATCTTAATCCGTGGATATACTATTATTTAGTATAATAATACTTAGTTTATAAGATTTAATAGAATTACATTTTACTCAGCTTCATATCAGCATTAGCTTGACTGAAATAATTACTAAGCGAGGTGTTTAAAATGAGGTACCTATAACTTGAACTTAAGTGTGACTATAATAAAAAAATATGAATAATACGAATATTTATAGATGATTAAACATCAAGATTCATTTTTAGATAAGTATTTTATTTAAATAATAATCTATTATTATATCACTTCCAAACTCTAAAACCCATGTAGATTAATAAAAATCAGATAAAATGAACATTTACATTTACTATCTACGATTTTTAATCTGTGAAATTTAAATCTATTCTCGTAGTTGTGAAACAAGTTATAAATAATATGACCGTTTCTGTTATAACATATTTACAAATGACATTTGATTCCTTTTCGAATTTACGCGTTCAAGCCCTGAGGTCAACGTTGTTTTATTTTTTATGCCGTCCGATGCTTGAGGCTTAAATTTCAGATGTGATCTCGAACGTCGCATACCGAACATATTTTGATGTTATTTCTCCTTTATTTTTTATCCCGACGGCCAGTATTATGTGATATTTTTTTTCGTCTGCACCGAGATAAATTCGACCGAACATGGAAGGGCATGGGTGGTGGTGTATCCTTCTTACTTAGTTACGGTAGTACCTTGTAAAACTACTTGAATAATACCACACGGGAGTAGCAACTTTAATACCTTCATCGTTAAGGTAGATTTGGTTTGATAGATTTAAAATGTAAAATATTCGAAGTGTGTATGTAAGTTGGGTGCCAGGTTTCTTTGCACCGACAGAACAAGACAGGCGAGCGAGAATTAACGCGCTTTCAAATTGCGATCCTCGACGATGCCGGGGAATGTTCGTCGGGCCCGGATACCGGTAATTTAGTTAAGGATGAAGATACAATTCCAAATAGTATTCCACATCTAGAAATCTCTAGCCATTAACCATTTACATGTTCCTTTATTCACTCGTTGAGAATTGCTTACGTATTTGCAGAAAAGAAATAAATCTTTGGTTTAATCTGCTTGTGTTGACTTAAAGATTGTAGCAGGCCATTAGGAAAGCCATATTTTGAAAAAATATTCAAGTTGCGAATTACTATAAAATCATTTACTTATACCAAAATCATCTAAAAAACGCATGGTAATTCAATATAAAGAGCTCTTTGGATTATGAGTACGACTAAGGCAATTTACATCAAAATAGTGTATATTAACAATATTAGCTGCTCATATATTATATATTAACAATAGTGTATATTAACAATATATGCTGCTGCTATTATTGGTATGTTAGCAATATATTCCAAAATCATGAACAGATAATTAGATTCTGTTTCATCAGTTATATCTATATTATTTTAACGATAATTTTCTTACCAATCTTAATTATTATCAAGTTCTTCACCTCGCTGCTTTTAACGTCGTACTCCATTTTCAGAAGCTCTTCAATTCTTAGCTGGAACACAAATATGGTAATTAAAAATTATCAAACAGTCGTCCGAATTCATATTGTTTACAGTTATTATCGTTATTATATTCATCTATGATAAGATTATTAAAAATATTGAAGTGTTTAGTTAGAAAAATATTTTTTGAAATTTAATTTGAATTAAGTGACATTACATGTCAGGAATGACATAGTGTAGTACCAAAGCATCATGAAACGCAACATCCATACCGCACGCGCGTCACGTCACGAGTCCAGGCGAGCGCACAATGCTCAGCCTGCGTTATTGTCCAACAATGCGTGAAATGCTCTGACAAACGATGACAGCGGCCCGGCCGCCCAGTGTTGTCCACCTCCTGCAATTTATGGTACCCCCATTACTAGATTTAATGACACTAAATACCAAACAGCTCTAATGTTAGCGGAACGGGCTCAGAAAAATTACCATACTCGCAAGTACGAGTAAACAGCCGACAATCTTCCCGTTGTCAGGCATTGGGGTATCCGACTTACAGTAGCCAAATATTTGCGGGTGTCTCATAAATTCAGCGGCGCTCGTCCTACCAGGATAACATACATAATGCGCTGCTCCACGGATCGGTAAACATATTGTAATGGAAAACGCCGTCATTGTTTGCACTTTATGATGTCCTAGTGCTGTAAACTGACGCGACTCTTTGGTTGCCCTGGTATATTATTTCCGGGGTTCACGCAATTTTTCTTTCAATATTAAAATAATAAATTTTGTCAGAATTTCATTCCATATATTTAGTGTCCTCAATAAAAATAAATAAAATAGGTTTTTTTTTATTGAGGTATCAAAAACGCATTTTCTTTCTGTTATTATTTTCTTCTCTTCTCTTCGATCTTTCTTTATTTTTCACCTCTTTAAAATATAAGTAGTATATGGTTAATTTGGACAGATGGCACATACTCTTTATGTAAGATAAAACATAAATGTAGATAACAAAAAATAGCAGATAGTCAAATTATATTTTGCTACGATCAACTACGTCGTAGCTACTACAACCAACTTCGAAAGTATTGAATAACGATAACAGGAACCAAAATATTTACTTATATGAATAGAAAAATAAAAATCTAGGCTTGCCGCATACATAAGCCGCCATTTTGGATTATCTAGCTCTTATAAATCTTTCAGAACTTACTTATTCACATGTGACTATGAGAGTTTGGAATCCACAAGTTTATGTAATAAACGCAACAGCTGGGTACGCTATTATGCATTTTCCACTAAATTCTCAACGTCTTTATAACTATCTTTAGGCTGCGGAGGCAGTTAACCCACTAAAATACTGCATTTGTGCCTTTGCCACCGTGGAATTGTAATATTAACAACATTATCGCGGATTTTGAAATCTTTAACTGTTTTAATCATTTATATCTATTTGTTTATATACTACGTATCTATTATTCATCTTCATTCTAAAATCATCTAACAGAAATTCTTAAGTTTAATTATTGCGCATTTAGCCATCAACGCGTACGATCACATTCTATGTTAGATTGTTAGGGTTAAGTAGATATAGATTTGATTTCAGGTTCATATTCTGAAAAAAGATAAAACTCCAATTCAGAAAAATACATATTTCATTTATTACTCGTAATAGCTATATCACCCTTTAAATAAAAGTTAATTATTTTATTATTAAAAAAAATATATAATTTTGTTTTGAAACTGTTAAATGCACTTATATATAAATATAAATATTTCAACATAGATGTGGTATTTTATTATTTGTATTGTATTAGTTGTAGTGGTATTAGTAATTGAAAAATAGCTTCGAAAGCCCGTAAAAGACGCTGCATTTTTATATGACTAAGGATAACAATAAGTATAACTATAGTATACGTAAAGTATAAGATTTCTGAATAAAATAAAGTAAAATCTTATATTTTTCTGCGTAGTATCAAAACTACATGAAACAACATTAATACTAAGTTATTTATTTTACAAAGTTATACACAATGACTATGATCATCACTGTATACAGTCTCAAAAATATAAGGGATTTAATAAAATGTATTGTGAAAACTTTCACGATTTTTCTATAAAATAAAAGCAATATCAATCAAGAGCTAGAATAACTAAACTGTAAAATTACGAGCGCCACTAAGATGCACGTCCCACACCTATATCGCCGTAATCCGTTAAAATATTCGGGAGGCGTCACTCAGTAAATCGCGCCCTTTGTATGTACTGGGTATTCAGGGTGCAGATAGCCAGAATTAAACTTGAATTTAAAACCATTTTATATTAGCCAAGCTTAGATCGCTCGAGCGCCGCGCGCTTGAGATAAGAGAATTGGCCTGTCAGGCACCGCATGATATATTTGACCAACATTTCCATATCCTCCCGGTCCCCATTCCCCTATTTTCATTTTGTACGTGTCTGCCTTTATATATAATGTAGCTTTGAATAAGGAAATGCGAAGGTGAGGTGTTTTTGATAAAAATTCTCAACTGTCAAACGTTGACAAGGATGAGACTTTTTTATTGCGACTTTTTTATTGAAAGGCACTAGAATTTTATTTTTGCAGCCTTTAACATTTGCGCGGTAAATAAAATGATGAAAATACATATATATTTAATTTTTTTTCTCAATTTTACATCTTTTTCATTGCCGTTATTTTTGAACGATAGTGGAGTTATTATTTTTGGAATACGTTACTAAACAATATTCTGTACAGCTGTTATTTAAATTTTGTATTTCTCGATTTAATTACATTTTTTAATTTTTCTAAAAACATCTTACATTCAAACTGCGATCTTCATAATCTAGGTATAGTCTAGTCAAAGTCAAGTCAATCAAAACAAAATCAAAATTTTGTAGCAAAATAAATATACTGAACGTTTTATTAAAAATATAATCCTGCTTAGATGATCGTTGGCTTATGTAAAACGAAAATTTGACTTAACTTAAAAAATCAAAGCATTTGATAAATCGAGTTACGATTTTTAAAATATTTACATATACTAGCGGTCTGGTACGTGCTTCGTTACAAAAAAAAGTTTTAATATGCCAGCCACTTATTATTTTACAAAAGATGTGATAAATGTTTGTGCAAACTTCATATAAACCATCTACTAAATAGTCCGAACAACGCCTAAATATTTGGTTTGGATAAACTCGCTCGTTCTTGAGTTATAAAACTATAATGAAAAGTGGCATTGATTATATGGGATTTTTGAACATCATTTACCTGAAAGGATCGAGCACAGATAATACACCTAAAGAAAACCACCATTGACCCAACTAGGTCGCTATATGAGTCAGATACGAACATTTTGAATAATTAAAAATTTGGCAAGAGATCGGGCAGATAGCTTCGTCGGCGCCGGAGTAATCACGTCGACTGCACAACGCTTTTACCACTTCGCAATTTATTTTTAATATTTTCTGAATGATGTAGGTTGGTAGCGAGACGTATACAAACTCAAAAACCTTTGTTTTTTTTTTCAAAGATAAAGTGTTGCCAGTTTTACACTGCCGCCTTATATATTAATAGTATGTTATTTTGACTATGTCAACGATTATTTTTATGTTACCGCCGTTATTATTATTTTAATTTGTAGGACTTTTTTTTACGCTTTCGCAATATTTTTAATATTAAGCTATGTAGAAATATGTACTTAGCAATTATCAACTTTTTTCTGATCTTATTGCTTTTGTGTGCCTTTAATATCACAATGTCTTATTCTTTTCTATCTTTTATATCCGCCGAATATTTGTAGATTTGCTTGGTGTCCAGCCTAAACTGACTAAACCGACTAACCAAAGATCCCATAGAACATGTTACTAAAACCATAAATACGATTACAAATGTATCATATGACGTATACAGCAATACATATTTCGGAAAAAAGCAATATGTACATATAAAATTCGACCTAGAATATTAGTATCTCATACATTCACTACTAAATTATATATAAAGATAAATCCATATTGACAAAAGCTATTTCGCGTCTAAATAAGTGAACGTCGCTAATACTTAGAGCGATTTATATATAGCATTAGCGCAAAGCTTTCATGATACTGGAGCTTTTACCAAAGCTCTTGGCGTTCCTCCAATATCTGACACCGCTACATGTCCTTCTGAAAGTTCATCTCTATAAATTAACACAAATAATTAAATGTTGTTTTTCTTTTCTTAGTAATAATGCACTTTAGGGGCAAACGTTTTGTTTATTAATTATTTCACGTTTTATTGTAGGCGCACGTAATTAAAAAAGAAATCAAATTATTTTGTTTTGTTTAATTTTTAATGTATTACAAGTACAATAAAGTATTACAGGAATAAATTAATCAAAATACAAAATGCAAGTTGATCCCTGATTAACGGTATTAATTAATAGCATAAAACTAAATGTACATGAGAAAAACAATAACAAAGAATATTAAAATACTGAAATAGATAGAAAACTTTGTATGATATGCTCGATGTCACTAGCCACTAGGTGGCGCGCCGGTTACAGCTAGTATTTTATAAGAAAAACACTTCTGCTGTTTTACATATCACTTATAATTTAAATATTATAATATTTGTCGCCTTTTCGGCTTTAACGCACGAGGTCCCGGGTTCTATTCCAACTTGTGTACGTAAAAAACTTATTTACAACTTTTTCTCAGTTTATGTGAAACATATAACGTTGCCTGAGACTAGATTCATGCCCAATATGGCGGCGGACTTGCCACTTGTCATAACATTGGGCTTAATACCGTCGGCTAATGGTGGATGAGATTTTATAAAAGTTTGTTCAAATATTATTATTAAATATCTAGGCGGTTTCGCTTTTTACAACTTCATCAATGCTACAATTTAAGTTACCTACTGTAAAGCTACTAACGTCAACTTAAGTTCTTCATTTAAAAGCAAATATATATTCTGACTTAGTATGGATATACGGGAAAAAATAATGGTTCTAGATATATCGTAACAACTTGCTACCTTTTTTAAACCCTGGCTTATAAGAATCCAACTCGACGATTTTTATTTAAATACTTTCCTTGTCGGTCCGATCAGATTGTTGAACTCTATTAAACTTTTTCAAACTTGACGTACCTTTAAATTCAAACGGTAAGCCATCAGATAAACTGTTAAAAAAGTTTCAACTGAGAGCACTGCGCTCGTGAGCTTATCTGTGCACGTTAATGTCAAATAGAAAAAAAAAAGAAAATGACAGCTCGATTTTTGTAAACACCAAACAGATTATATTCATTCAAAGTATTTTAATTATTAATTGTATTGTAATAATATATACAGGTTTTATAACTTTTACATAGAGTTTTATTGTTGCTGTGTGAAATGTCGGTTTTAATTAGAGAAAAAATTGTATAGAGGTCTTTTAACAATGTTATCTGTGTACATAAATATGCAAATTCTTTTAATGTCTTTGTAATCTAATTATAAATTTAAAATGATTTTTGATTTTTTAATGAATTATAATGCGGAAAAAGTGTAAATTGTGTCATTAATAATACTTATGAATAATTAATTCTAACATTAGAATATTTAGTAGTTTCTTGCAGTTTCACACATAAAAACAACATACTTGGCCTGTTATATGTCTCGAGACTTAAGTTGATTATAAATTTAAAAAAACTCATCTAGTATTCCAATTTGGATTTCAGAATCAGCGCGTTCACGTGAATGTATCCTTCGGCTTTACATACATTTTAAAATTATATACCTATTACAAGTAGTAGCTAATACATAACTTTTTTGTCACTAAACTTCTTTTTAATATTAGAAGACAATCAACCAGGCCGACAGGGAATAGTGATGTATTGCAACCTAACTGGATCTTTACCTATCCTTCCATTTTAATGTGAACACGATAATGGCGAGCACTTATGTTATGTCGATGCTAGATTAAACATTAATAACTGGTGAACTTAGTCGCCTTAACGTTGCAGTGACATATATATATCTCTACTCGCATCTTACAAACTGTCAGGAGTGTGAACATACATCTTGTATCTAAAACAATATTATAGTGATTATACTTAACATAAAATAATTAATAATAAAAATCTCGCAATAGTTCTACGTAAATCGATCTAACCTAAAAATTTGCAAGTTTTATTTTGCGTTATGGGTATTAGTCGACGATACTAATAAATAGAAAAACTTGAATAGAATACCAGAATATCTATTTACCAGAGTAAATTTTTATAAATACCCAGACTCAGCCATCGAACCCTAACTTTGTGGTTAACCGATGGCGTCAGGCATATGGTCAATAACCACGTATAACTAAGAACGGCTGTACCGATATCAATAATCCTTGATTTATTGGATTCAGTTTCTCCGCCCTGTATAATAAAAAAAAATATTTGACCATGTTAAGTTGGTAAGTTAGGAAGCTAACTTGGTTGCTAATTTACCTTTATTTACTTACTCTATTATTCAATTAAAATCCGACTCGGGTTTAATTAAACGTAACCACAATATGACTACAATCTAGCTGACCCGGCGAACTTCGTACCTCCTAACAGTCAATGAACATTTTAACTTTTAGCTGAAGTAATTTAGGCTTTGGTGAACGTAATACAATGGTAAAAAATAAATATTAATATAGTATTTTATTATTATTAATTATACATACAGAAATAGAATTAAGGTAAAAAAGCTTTCGAGACATTGACAATAGAGTTAGGATCATAGATTGAAAAACAAAATACAGACAATAGCTCATAGTACTGCTTTAGATACTGCAGTTTTTATCTTTTGCAAATTTTAAAAAAACATAGATAATTTAAAAAAAACCATTTACGATTGACGTTAATGGATGGAAAACAAATGTTTCACATGTACTAAACATTTATTTAAACGTTCTCAAGAGATTTTGTGTGCATATCAAGGAGGTCTGAAAATCAGTCAACATATTTTTAATACGCTTTATTAGCTTGGGTTGTACGTATGTATGTATGTATGTACGTATGTATGTATGTATGTATGTATGTATTTATGTATGTATTTATGTATGTATGTATGTATGTATGTATGTATGTATGTAGCGGAATCTTTGAGCTTGATTTTCGCCAGGTTCCAGCAG
>DVZL01000035.1:0-36148 GCA_018236625.1 Lasaia peninsularis
GCTCCTACAACATTTATGGTGTCATAGGCCACGGTTGTCTCTTACCAGCAGGAGAGCCGTGAGCTTGTTCGCTGCTTTATTTCATAAAAAGGCAATCCTCAAAACTTAATGGCTGAGATTAATTATTTTGCCCTAAACCCTAACGACCAATGACAACACTAATAACAGATGCAACTAGTGCAACAGTTTTTAACATAAAGCTTAAATTCAAAGAGATATTTCCGCGCAAAACAACTCTGAAAACAGGTCCATGTTGAATCTGTTTGCGAGCTATTCCTTTGCGGCGCCGACGTTTTAAAACACTGCGATGGAAGCGCTGAGTGGTCTTTTTTGTTCGTTTGTAACACCTGAACGGTTTTGAATGAAACATTGAATATTGGAGTGGACCACTTTTGCTGCCGCCGTTTTATTATACTTTGATAAGTTGGTATTTAATACTTCATTTATTTCTTTAATAAGGAATATATTTCTTGTTAATTAATAGACTTTTTAGAAGCTTTTATTTAAGTTTTGTTTATATCTATACAAAATAAATAAAATTGGAGTGTCTGAATGTAATATTAAAATAACCGCTTTCTCCTAAATGCCTATGCATGTTTACATGGTACATGTACCAAAATAGTATTTTTTAGTCTGTCTCTCTCTCTCTGTTTATACCGGCTAATCTCTGAAATAGCTGCACCGAATTTGTTGGGACTAGTAGACAGCTGATGTAATAAGGAGTAGCTTAGACTACTTTTATTTTAGAAATGTATAACATTTAAAATTTTAAACAAAAACGCGGATGAAGTCGCGGTCACAGTTAGTAACATATAAAATGTGTAGTGGCATTATTAGTTGATTATAAAAGTTTAAAAGGAAAAGCTTATAAGTATTATTAATTTTAGCACATTTAAATAAAAGCTCAGTTTTTTTAAGTTTTTAACATTTAATTCATTTTATGATGAATTTAAAACTTTTGTCATGATATAGACAAATAACATTTTGTGACGATAAAAAATCATCATTATTACCCTAGCGTTAAGCTTAAGAATATCCAGAATTATGTCATCGACCTTCGATCTCCACCATAGGAACAGCTCAGCGGTACCATCTAAATATGTGTTTCAAATATTAGATCGCACATGTTATGCAGAGGTATTTATGTACCCACTATTAAACGAAGATATTACAAACAAATAAAAAACGCATCACGTTTAGGAGCTACCATACCACTGCTACACATATGCATACATAAACACGTCAAATTCGTAACATCCCTCTTTACACGTCGTATAAAAAATAAATAGTAAGTACGGTACCACGCCTTAGGCTATATACGTGTAGGGTCATTTCGAAACCTTTTTGGACCTAATGTACTCGTAGCTCCCGATAAAAACTTATTACGACCCTAATTAAGTACCTACTTCTCAAATAATGAGTTCAGACTAAGATTGATGATAATTAATTGATTATTAGGGCCCAGGGACTTGGATGAAACATTATAAAGTATTATAGTCTTGTAAGTTCTCTATCATGATAATGTTAGTGTATAATAAAGGTGAATATTCGATTACTTTATAAAAATCGAACAAGTGTGTACCGGATTTGCGCACGAAGTGTTCCGTACCCGTTTTGTTTTGATAACAGTAACATCATCTGTGATTATATTAACTTTTTAACTAACACGTTTCACAGGAGACTAGATAGACAGACCGACAGGTAGAGGCATACTATAAATGAATAAATATTTATAAATATATGATAAATATTACTGAACAAATTACACAAATTGATCTAACCTCAAAGTAAGCAAATTAAATGCATGTGTTATGTGTGTTAGACAACGATACTAATATAATATAAATAATCTAAACTTTTAGAGTAGGTAAGTAAGTTAAATAAGTAACGCACCATCAACATCTTTGACAGTTGGTTTCAGCTTCGTGTATTCCAATCATCTGGTTGTTTGCTTCCGGTCATATAAAAAATTGATATCAATTAACTAATTTCTTTTTATTATCTTGAGCCATAAGATTTTATATTGGTATTAAAAGCTCCGTAATAAAAACGCCTAAGCTTCGAAAACTATAACAAATTCCATTAATAATAGATTACATTGATCTCTGTCGTTTATTTTTATATCTCGCATTGGCCTACTTAATGCAAGATTAAGGCCATTCTTTAAATAAACAAAGTAGAAACAATGTCACAGAATTTTAATAATTTACATTCGTAAGCTTAAGAGACCGGCGCACAATTATTTTTATATTCATACGTAATTCTAAAACAATTAGTAATTTAAACTTTATTTCATACTTGTCTATGGTTATTTTTGACTGGATAATATGAAACTATCTTGAATTTAAGTAATTTTACACGTATTTCAATGAAATAAATATTCTTTTATGTTTACAAATTATATTATAATACTATCTTATTTTTGGTTACACCATTTATAAGCCAATGACGGCAGTATCGATTTTTATGATTTTTGTGCATTTGGATTTCTCTTTTTCCAGAAATGTACAACCACTATTATAGTTTTGAAAAATTGAAATTCAAGAAACTGTCAGAGCGACTTAACTAGTTTACTTGTTTTGCCTAATAGCTGACACTTGTTATATGTTTTAATCTTGCCGAAATATAACGAAACAGCTTAATTAATTTTCATGATTTTATGAGTCCATTTACTAGGTGGTAGAGTGCTGTGCAGCAACTCGCCCGGGTAGGAATCCAACGCCTTCTCTATTCCTGCCGCCATAATGACATTGTCGTGTTCCGGTCTGGAAGATAGGGTAGCCGGTAGACTTGCACATAAGATCTAACAGAACGACACCTACAACATCTATGGTGTCATAGGCCATGGTTGTCTCTTACCAACAGGAGACCCGTGTGCCTGTTCGCTGTCGTATATAACATATATGTACGACATTTTATGGACTTATACACAAATTTTTAATAACTGTTTTCAAATAAAGGGAGATATTTTTCAAAATAAGTTTTTTTTGCTTTTTTCAAGACATTTACATATATTATAACATTCCCTAACAGTCTTATATTGCCCCACTCCTTATTCATCCTTATATTAAGAAAAATATTTATTTACTTCATAAACAGGGCCAAAAAAATTATACGAGTATTACGCAATTCCAGAATTAGTTTTAATCTGCCCCGGACTCTTAAGATTCTGAAATATTCGATAATTGTAGGAAGTGCGAAAAGACAAATGGGGCTTTTCGTAGACTAAGCAATTGCGTCAACATTTAATGCGTTTTTAAACAAGTGTTTATGGATACACTTAGCTAATGACTCATCAACACTTAATGATACGTTTCGACTTGTCCTAAATGCAAAGTGATGAAATTAGGATGAATTCGTATTAAATTAGACTTAGTGTATATTATAGTAGTGTACATTTATGAAACCATTTCGGTAATTAATTTTATCGCGTTTATTGTTGTCTGAAGAAGATTCTTATGGGAAGAAAACTGAACAATATTTATGGAACATAGGAAAAAACACTTTCATTTTTGCTATTTAAACTGACATTCAGAATCAGGCAGTATGAAGTTGGCCAGCTAGTACTAATGCTAATATTAAATGTTGTAGTAAAGACAGATGTTTTCTAGGCCGATTTTCCCTGAATAGTATAACCTTGAAGTATTTAAAAAATCTGTGCACAGTCTTATTTTTCCTTTTTGTCTGTACCCAATTACTACATTTACTCTTTTAATACTTTTCATCTCGTGGTTTTAGAATTATTAACTTCCATTCTAACTATTAAATCTGCAAAAAATCGACTTTAATTCTAACAAATCTCGTATCAAAGATATATTATACAACTAGAAAATTCCTTGTAGGAACTTAATAAAATTTAAAAAGTACCAACAAAGTATTTTTTTTTAATTTTAGAAAATAATTAAATATGCTTAATTCAGTTAAAAGTTCAGAGGTAACACATATAAAAAGTAAACTTACATTTGCGAAGTTCGCGTTAAGAATGAAGGGTTTCATCAACCCGTTTGTTCTTTAACCAATTAAGTCACTCATAATTTATATAGTGAGTCAAGTTGACAGTGACCAGTTGAAGTCATTCGTTCACAGGAAACGGATCACAGTCTAAAATGATAATCCTAATAATATTTATATTTATGCTTTCTTAAATCGAACCTAGTAACGTCGCATCGAGAACATTATTTTTGGAAGTTTGTTAGAAAAGGTACATATTATTCAGTTTAGCCAATATCCAACTGAGAAAGCACTTGACTCGATCATAGCCGCATTTAAGATTGAAGGCTATACGAACGGCTGCCTCAGCAATATTTTAAGTATTACTTCAAAATAAGGTCATCTTGAAAAATGTTTCCAATATCTGATTAAAGACTGCTTTCTTCCTCACCAGCTCGAAAGAGGCGAACGTTGCCTTTTTTCGCTAACACCGAGACATTGAGTTGGTTGTGCAATTAATTACTTAAATTGGTATACCATCATTGAGAGTACTTCATAACCTGACTTAGTATATTTTTCAAAATTTGACCCCTGAAAGTAGATTAGATGAATGTTTGTACTTACTCACGCAAGAGGATTACTATCTCAGCCTCAGGTTGGCAACGCACCATTTTCACCTTTGCTATCTATAGACGACGTATATTTTTTACCATTCAGAGAATTCGTCAGCTTGTTTCCCTTCCTATATCATAAAAAAGTCTATTCATTCTGAAACGTCAATGTAATTTGATTTGAAGGTAGTCAGCGTTCCCGCGCGAGAGCTAAAATAAATTTTAATACGCGAGCATAACCGCGGGCAGCAGCCAGTCTATATAATATAATTTCATTCACATGTTTAACGATAAACAAAGTTGTGCCTTACACATTTCAATTTGATATATTCACGCGACTGTTGACAATAACAGCGATGACAAATGAATACTGTATTACATTAATATTCACACGTAATCTGGTTCATGAGTAATACGGAACAATTACACCTACACACAACAAAAATGTCAAATAAAGATGTTTTGTAAGCTCTACATGGGATGTGTCCGAAGATTTCGCACAATTCAAGGCATATTATGTGAATAAAAAGTTATTTTAGTAAGTCTTAAGTTGTTGACCTCGTATTTTAAAAACTCTGTTGCGAATCAAAATAGACCCCTCTTAATGATAACAGACGCGACGTTGCGACGCGGTTAATGAACTTTCAGTTATCATAATATATTCCTTTTCCCGCGCCCCTTGCTGCTATAGAATAGTAACGTCTGACGCCGTCAAGGTCAAGGACACAAGTGTTTATATTCAGTATCATTAATATTGTTTTCCCTGCAATTTTCTTACTTAAGAATGCAAGAAAAATAGCGCCTTGTTTTAGAACAAAGTAAATCTCAAAATGTTAATAACTAAAATTGTAAACTAATTTATAAAATACGTTCCATAAATTAGTTGGTATATCTCAATAAACGTGAACTAAATTTACTTTTCCAAAGATTTATTGAACCGAAATTGGGTTGAAGTTTTATTGATGTTTACAGTGGGTTACATTAAAATGTTCCGTATAAAATATTCAATCGTAAAAGTTTTCTTTTTCTGGGAAATGGGATTATCGGCCTAGATAGCGTCTGTGACGTGGATGGATCATGAGACATATTGCGTGCGGAATAAATAGAATTCAGGATAGAAATGCACGTAGGGAGCGCCACCGAGTGAGGATTTGTGGTGGGTACAGTCGTCAACATATTTGCGTTTTTCCCCTTCTTCGTTGGCACTTGATGCTATTGCATTATGTACACACTTGTACTTTTACCAAACACACTTAATATTTCAACTTTTATTGACTTTTTATGAGACACTAATATGTTTTTATTATCTTTTTTATTTATTAACAATTATTATTCATATTTTTATGATGTTTACAAGTGTTTTTATATGTATATGTGTGTATATGGTTGTAAGTTTATGTATGTGTATTACTATTATCACTATAATTTTTTTTGTCTTATTATTCTTAACATATTTTTATTTTGTTCACATTCACAGCATTCTGATAATTTTGGGTTGGCTGGAAGAAATCTCGATATAATATAGAGATAAGCTCGCCTTTTATGCATTTTTGTTTATTGTTATTCCTTTTTTCCTTTGTATATATGAGATATGTGTACAATAAAATATTAAATAAATAAATAAATAAAATGAAATAAATCCATTTCAATTATTTTTTTCCGAATTCGCAAAAATAATCATACTTGATTCTATATAGACTTTGATGGTTAAACTAATTATTTTGTAAGTTATACACATATATATCTTTACGGTAATTCTCTTGCAAGGTAATCAGAGAGTATCACGATTCCTAACTTGCCTGGCTTTCTCCACATGCATTCTCATTTCCATATAAACACGCCGGTTTTTAAGACAGGACGACAAAGATGATCCTACATAAATTTTATGGAAATCCCTGTGCCTTTCAACATATTATCAACAGAAAGAAAAAAGCGTTATTTACGAAGACGACATGGTAATGAAATTGAAGTCGATTTTTTGCAATTTTACTTAATTACAATAATTATAATGTTCTACAGGTATATTAAATATTTATTATTTTATATGTTATGCTTGACAACGTATCGTAAAAAATTAATAACACATTTCTTCAATATTACTGCTGTGTAGCTTTTGGCTTCCTATGATTTATCTTTAAAAATTTTTTTAACTTTTTATTGAAGCAGATTGTACAACCGTTGAAAGATACGATAAAATTGCGATTATATCGCTATCGTTGGCATGATTGGAAGCATGCCCGCGAGTGTACTAGATCGAGCAGGCACTGTTGATAAACCTTCTTTATCGAGCAACAGCTTAAAATTATAGGAAAGTAGCTGTCCGCCCGCGGATTCGTAAATTATTTTATTAGACAACTTTCAAAATGCAGATATTTTTCCGACTCATAATACTTATTGCGTAAAGACATACTTTTTTTTAAATTTAGTCGGTTAAAGTAGCCTATGTCCTTTCTCAAGGTCAACTCTATCTCTGTACTAAAATTCATCAAAATCTGTTTAGTGGTTTAGGAGTGAAAGCGTAACAGACAGACAGAGTTACTTTCGCATTTATAATACATATTAGTACGGATTTTAGGGACAGGTGTATTAAAAAGTTGATGAGGAAAAAGCTGACAGTATTTTTCGGTTATAAAAAAATAAGATGAACAAAAACCACTTAAAGTTATCAATAAGTTCCATACTCAATTGATACGATAAAAATTTGAAAATGGCTAGCAACTGAATTAATCCAAATACCAACGCATACTTGTTAAGCTTTGAATATTTTTTTCGTTATTTAAAACCATCAATGTTTTTTAGTTTGGATTTGTTATATCTGGACGTAAAAAGTTTTAACTTAACTGGCTTAATTTGGCTGACTAATTATTTAATTTTATTTTATTTTATTTCACATTGATTTTCATGCTGGTCCTCCGTAAGGTGGTGTAACTGTTGTTGGGCGTTCGGTCTATACGATATTTCGTCTTCTTACCTCACGCAAACCACAAATGCTTTAAAATCCGCTTGTGAGGCAAAGACAATAGAATTTTGCTTTAGTAGAATAATGTGTATCCGCGGTATAAAATTTACAATTTCGGTATCTCACATATTATAAGGAATCTCATATTATATTCCCCGAAATATTTTAAACTGAGTAACGGGAAGTCACAACGGGCACCCTGATGTTATTAATATAATGTTTAAATTTTATTATAATTTTAAGGTGCCCGCTTTGGCCCCAGGAGTAAATTTCACCCCTCCCCGACTATAATTAAACACAAAAAGTGACTAATGTTCTTATATATTTATTTAATATGTTTTGTCTGTCTTAAACGCGTTGTATTACACACATACCTAGTTTATATGTGTGTGTATTTGTTGTTTTTTTATATTACTAATCATCATTATACATTAAATAGATCCTACTGATTTTAATTATATTTTTTATTATCTCTTCACCAACTATCTGAACTAATCCTCCGAATCATTTATATTAATTTGGGAAAACATTGATTAAAGTTGGATAATTTTTGTGTCTTCATCTGAAGTAGAAGTTGTGGTGAAACAAAGCTCGGAAAGTCTTTTAGAACTAACTCCGAAAAGTTGTTGCTTTGTATACGAGAAAATAATGCTGGTAATTTTGCAGCCAGTAACTAAACTGGAAATGTTCATGTAAAAAATATATCGATATTTTTTTCGATATAATATATCGTATCGATCTGTCGATACTTTATGATATATTGTCCAAATATATCGAAATTTTCGATGTATCGATGTTTTTGATATATCAATATTTTCGATATAGGTATCGTTAGTAATTTCTTTGTGTTTACCCCGTATTGGTCCGGGTCCTCCGTGTAAAATAGACCAACTGCCTTCCTACCAGGCAGCTCGTAAAAGGCGAGCATAGGTAAACTGGGTCACTACTAACATGACCATTTGTGGTAGAGTGCTGTGCAGCAACTTGCCCAAGTAGGGATCCTCCGCCTTACTTATTCCTGCCGCCATATTAACACTGTCGTGTTCTGGTCCGGAGGGTAGGGTATCCGGTAAACTTGCACATAAGGTCTAACAACCTGACCACAGGCTGCCTGATGACAGGGCAGCGGCGCACCTACAACATCTATGATGTCTATAGGTCACGGTTGTCTCTTACCATGAGGAGACACGTGTGCCTATTCGCTGTCTTATCCCATAAAAAAAAGAAATTAAGTATTCTTATTAGATAGGGTTCAGGGCGAAGAAACAAATCAACCAGCTTCATTTATTTAAAATAAAACTTTTACTTCATTAATAAATACCAATATTTTTTCTCTAAACCTTACAAAAAAAATTCACATTTTTGGCCTGTACTTTGCTTTTCTGTTGAGATAGAATCTTTACGGCTTTTGATAAAAGTCTTTCAGATAGTCAATTGATAAAAAGTTATGCTATTAAAACCTGGAATACCTGAATGCAAGTCCAAGGCGCTTATAAACGTACAAATGCAACTGAAAAGCAAACTACTAGGTCATAAATCGATTTTAAAATAATTTTTGTGTTCTATTTAGCATAGCTCAATGGTGGTCTCATACTCATTTATGATAGTTGGTTCGATACTTTTTTTTAAAAAGAAATTATTTGTCAAGTCTATAATTATGATAAAGAAATTGGAGTCGGTTTTTTTTTTATTTTTTTGCGCTTAAACTATATATGCGTAGATTAATCAAAATGTTTACTTCCCGTCACGAGAACTTATCATTTTTGTAAACAAACTTCTTTTACCAAGTAAATATTTTTACTGCGAGACAATAATGTACTGACCATATTCAATCGAAATAAGAATATATACGGGTTATATGAAAGTAATGAACTTTTTAATTTAGTCTAATATTATTTGACAACTATCGTTTGTGCTTCGTGGTACGGGGACGCGCCGATCTCAGGGAATGCATAATTTCGGTTCGCTATTTTGAAATAAACGTCATTAGAGTTTTGAATACGCACGCATATATTTTATTGCTTTATTAAAATCGCGGATTTTGTTGTTATTATTAATTTTATTATTTTTTCGTTATCATTTTGTTATTGTAGTAAGTTTTGTTAATTATTGCCTTAATTTTATCGGTTTTAGTTATTTGTTATTGTGTTTACTAGTTAAATATTAAATAGGCACTCCACATTAGAAGGAGTTATCAAAACTCAACCCCCAAGTGTGTGAAGTCGGGGATATTATTTTGTATGAGCTAAGTAGTAGAACTAAACAAGTCCAAGCGCCAATACCAAGCGCGGGCGACAGATATCGGAGCTCACCCTAAATATTTTATTTCCGTCTAAAATTGACTTTCGAAGTAATTAGCCAAGAGTACGTTGTTGGTTTTAACCTCAGTCGTCTAAATAATTCGTGTTTATGATGACACCTAATCCCATATGAAATAATGCGAGTTCCCCGAACGGCACTATCGGGAGATGTTATTTCAGATCCATCAGTATGGCTGTTAAACAAAAATAACTTTGGTAACACAAGTCACAGATGTAAATACACAAATTTTTGAAAACGCATATTTGTTTTAAGCCAAGACACGCCGCGGCGAACTCTTTTTATTACCTATTACTTATTACATAGCTAACTTTTATCTTTAAAACGATTTTCGTGATTGTACTTAGCTCTCCCCGACGCGACGCGGACGCTCATGAATAAACAACTCGTATTTAGTAGAAACTCCACAAATTTATTTCTATCTTATCTTGAAATTAAATGAATTTTATGAACGAGATCTAGAAAAGATAATACAAGTCCTTCGATGCTCCATTTATGGAAAAAAATATAAAATAAGAGATGTATACATACCGCTGTAATATATTTATATTTAACGTCGAGTGAAAGGTTTGCGTCAATTTCATATTCGTTCATGATTGTAAATTCCTATTCGTTATAACGACCGAGTTATTTTAACTTCGTAAATGGTGGCGAAATTTAGCTTCGTATTCTAATGATATTGTAAGAGGTTTTTATTCAATAAAGACACGTTAAATGGCCGTTTCCAATAACCTATCAACGATAAGAGATAGGGCTACCGTAACCAGGCAACCACTGTTATTAATAAACATATCTTAGCGACAAAACTCTAATAAGCCTAAGATAGGTTATTGAGAACTGTCGTAAAACGACATATTCTAAAAATAAAATCTAGCTATATCGATTTATCACCCCCGAAATCCCCCAAATACAAAATTTCAAGAAAACCGTACGAGCCGATTCCGAGATCGTTGATATATACATACATATTTGTTACGCGATTATATCGTCAGTTATGAATGGATTTTGATGGTTCTTGTTTTCACATTTGTTTCATACTTCAGACTACCGCATACATATTATATACTACGACGATTGATTAAACACTTTTTAATATATGGTCAAAAATGATACAAATCACGTTGGAGACATAATAATAGAGATGGAGTCGGATTTTTGTTGTCTTGCTGCGTCTATATTGTTGTAAACAACGGCTGGCGTTAATGTTTCAGTTCCAACGAGCGTGTGATATCGCTACAGGTGATGGCGACATTGACGGCGTCCTCTACTTGGCCGATAGTTGGCTCTTTAATTGTATCAATGACAAGGTCTTGTCACATTTATCATTAAAATATCACCTAATATTAAAGCTCATGGAAAATGTTGCTATATTTTAGGTACATGCAAAAGAATATTCCAACGTAAGGTCTTACGAAAGACAGGAAAGGAAAATTTCCTTAATAATTCAATACTTCAAAAGTATTTATAGCTAGAATGAGAAAGTTTTTCACAGTATCGTATTATAATTATTAAGTATGGCGAATGGCGACAAACGGTCGAGAACGGGAGCGGCGTGTGGACGTGTTCATAAATTTGAATATGGAAGTGAGTTCTAATGGCGTCTGTTTATTTTTACTGCACCCCCCGAGCCGCGCGGACGAATGCGACGCCCAATTTATTTCCATGCATTTTAATATCTCCCTCCGAATGCCATTTTCACGCGGTTTATTATGACTGTAGATAACTATATCGTGTTCGTCGACGACGTCGGCGTATGAAGCCTCGCAAGGACCAGTGCCGCCCGCAATTAGTACTGAACGGCCAGCTTGAACGGTTATTGATGTGATAATGTGAGGGTTATTTCAGACGGTCGTGTCATTTTTGCGTTTATGAAGTGGTTTCGTTGGAGAATGTCGGGGCCGGTCCGTCAAAATGAAGTTATTAAAGTCGGACTTTGACGGATAACAGATTAAGGGCACGCATTGTACGCGGTTAGCACGAAACTGGGCTCCGAGCGACTATCGACTTGAGTTCCCTATCCTGTTCGTATCGACTTAACTTAAGAGGATAGTATAGCGCCATTTGCTAGTTAGAAATGTAGTTATGAATTTTATAATTATTTTTAAACATTTTGTTATTTATCTAAACGAAATCATTTGCAGAGTATTTTCATAAATATTTTTTTTATTATAATGAGGGGAATAAGTAAGGTGGATAGTGTAGATCATCTATTTTTGATCAAAGTCAACCCCTTTCATTTCATCGAATTTTTAATCAATAAAGGTTTTACTATCAATACAAAGTAGATCAACGTCTAAAATCAAATGTAAAATATTGAGTGTATTTAAAATACACTTAAGAATAAAGCTTCGTTTTAAACTTTTGGTTTTAACCAAACGCTTTTCATGATTACGTAATAATTTGTAAAAACATAATGTTAAAAATTGCCTCTGTGGTGTAACGGTACGGTTGTCGCCTGTTAAGACCGCTAGCCGTCGGGCAACTTTTCATAAATATTTTTCAGATTATTCTGTGTAAGCATTACATTGCCCGGGATCGAAATGTGCCCGAAATGGCGATAGGTTTGCCACTTATTACATCGTGGGACCCAGTACCTTGGCGAATCGTTGGTGTCCTAGTATATCTACTGGACTTAAGAGTCGTGAATATAATAGCACACCTTTGCCTACCCTTTCGGGGATAATAGGCGTGAAGGTACATTTTTTTAAAATGATGATGATGATGATGATGATGATTGATGATGAATGCTTTCTATTTACGTCTGCTAAATTCCCAAATTTCAGCTTTAGCAGCGACCTTACTATGATAAATTAATGTATCGGTAACGTCATAATTAAACAAAAAATGGCAAATCGCGTCACGGCCCCTTCACTACACATGACGACAAAAAGGGGTAGTTGAAAAAGTAAAACCTAACGAGAAAACCAGTTCCACGTACGCGCTTCGACTGTACAAGCCTCTTAACGCCTCGTTACTATTTACACGTCTCGACTTAAAAGGGTTATTGTCGCTTCACCAATTGCTTTTCTAAGGAATCTTTTTAAACACGGCGAAGTTTCTTACTTTTTAAAGGAATTTTTTAAAGTATATAGGTATACTATTATACGAAAAGTAGTTAATTATTTTAGAGAATCATGTGAACAAAAGGTTTTCGTACCGTCATTATATATGTATTATGTAAAAAAGGTAAAATTCTTACGTTTGTTGTATAGGAGCCCCCTTTCAATATTTATTTTCCTCATGTTTTTAATATTTGTTGTTATAGCGACAACAAAAATACATCATCTGTGATAATTTTAACTATGTTGCAGTCACAGTTCTTGAGATACAGCCAGTTGACAGTCAACGGGCTTAGTAACAGGGTTCCGTTATTACCAATTGGGTACGGAACTCAAAACATGAAGATGATTATAAACACTTAATATGTTACTTTAAAGATACTCCCACTTTGGCAATTATCGACAAAAAGGGTTACAATGTGAAATAATCATCTTATTTCCACATGTTAATGTAGCCCTCTAATGGTGGGACACACATGGGTGGCGGCGAACGTGCACGCTATCGTATATTTATATTACTTTCAATTTACAGTGTCGTTAAACTAATAATTACAGATTATGGTAAAGCTTACAGATCAGAAAAATACACAATAGAAGAATTGGATAATTTATAGCTAATTTAGCATATTATTGAAAAGAAAATGCATAATAAATTATAGGTGCTACAAAAAGAAAATACTGTGAAGATATATTTGATTAGTTGGATTATAATCACTTGAATGATTTGTTTGATTTTATTTGTTGTAATTTTTATAAACGAATAGTAAGCTAATGAATTAGAATATGGTTTAGGAATCTAATAATCTGTCATTTTGATGTAAGTCATGCGTTAATACTTAACGAAAAATTATTTGTTTCCGTATTTATTTATTCATTTAATTAATAACACACAACGGATTAAAGCTAACACTATGATAATTTACGAAGAAAAAAATAAATTTAGGTTGTATTCCACAACGTGTGTAAACTAAAGAATAAACAAAAAGACTTATAAACTACGAAGTTACACTAAAACATAAGCTAAAGGGGAAAAAAGAGAGAAGGTAGACTTGCATACTAGGCCTAGCACGCCGGTCACAAAACAGCGACGCACCTACAATATCTATGGTGTCTATAGGCCTAGATCATAATATGGTCTAAATCGGATGTTGTTAATTAAATCAACATTAATGCACCAGCACGAACATCACAATAAATGGTAGGTGTGGCCTTACACTAAATGAATTGTTAAAAATGTAAGCATCATTGTGAATTTACATACTTGGTACGATCTAATGATTGCTCCGTTGGTCGAGATACAACAAAATTATCTTGATGTAAACATTTCGTGAGAAAATATTCAGCCTTGTGTGCATTTGAACGTTATTTTGGAATGACATTGTGACATGTGAAAAATTTAATTGACTTTAAGTGGCCTCAAATTTTGGCCTTACACTTATATTGTATCTGTTTTTTTTACCAAAATTAAAAAAGAATATCGTTACGGCCGTATCCCCCAAGTGGTAGGCAGAGGCATATTAATGCACCACGACTTCGAAGACACCAGGTCCGGCGCCGTAACGTACACAAGCCGATCTCAGGCAGTGTTATCTTTTTCAGATAAAATAAAAAATCATGGAACGTGTTGCCCTGCCCGGGAATCTGAAATTCTCTCTCAAATATACAGGCGATATAGACGAAAACATGTTCGGTAGTTATTTAAACGGTATAAGTGTTCTTATTGTATTTCACATTGTTAGTTTTGTATTCTTTCATGTTTTAATTTCCAACCAGTTTCTAGACGTAACGGAAGCAGTCTGTTTATGAAAACCAATGCAAGAATAAATACATACATAGAGTGTTGTACTGCAGCTCATCCCGATTGGTATCATCACCTCACCCGTGCTGGCCTACGACCCTTTTTTTTTTTCACGTGAGGAAAATTCATTTATGGATACCCACCACTCCGGGGGGAGCGATGGGTTATGTCTGGACTCCTGCGGCATAGCCCCGTGCCATTATCTGTGATACGGGGCTATGTCGCAGACTACCGACTAAAATCCTCACGATGACCGTCCCGCCGCCAGGCTAGGAACGAGATGGGGTCGCTTTCGCATTCACCATCCCCTGGCCTACGACCCTACCTAAACACAAAAAGGAAGACGAAGATCTACACACAAAAAGGCAGACGAAGATCTACATACAAAAAGGCCTAAGATTCCGACACTGTTAGAGAGCGACTGTTATTTACGGTGTCTTTGGGGACATATGTTTTTTTTTATGACATTGGAGAGCAAAAACGTAGACGGATTTCCTGATGGTAAGAAATACACGTCGCCTATAGACACCAAAGGTGGAAATGGTGCGATATCAACCTGAGGCTGGGACGTAAGCCGGCTAGGTAAGTTTACCGGCTACCCTATCCTCCATAACCAGACACGACAATAGCGAGCACTGATGCTTTTGTGGCAGGAATAGGTAAGGCGGTGGTACCAATCCAGCCGAGTCGTTGCAAGACTCTACCTACACGGGGTATAACGGGGTTTTTGACTGTCAGGAAGCCGCCTCCTGTTTCGCTATCTTATAACTTGTTTTTTTTGTTTATTTTATATATAGATGTAATTAGATCTTTTTTTTAGTTTTATTTTTATAGTTCGAGTATCCTTTTTTTACTATTTTTTATTATGTTTCTAATTCTATTGTTTCTTTTTTTTTACGCATCTGCCATTATTGCCTTTTGCCTTTTGGTCCAAAGGTTGGCTGATAGAGAATGCTATACGCATTAAGCTCGCCTTTTGTATAACGTATTTGTATATGATGTACAAAAAAGATTAAATAAAAATTGGAGGTTACATTTAGGGAACATTTTTTTTAGTTGATGACTAGGATAAAATATCACGGCCCTGATTGGTCTGTGCTCTGATAACACAGAAGACAGTTTAAAGTTAGATGCCCACTTATGTCGTCATTGCATTTTTTTGTAAAAATCTGCCCAATGTACTTACAACGCATAACTCGTGCTAGAGAACCAAAACCACCCCACGCCCCACTTCCCAAGACGTATCATTATAAATCTCAGGCCAGTAAAGCCGTACAAAGTCAGTTCGCTCCTGAAATATAAAAGTGTCCGGGGGCACTCAGCGGCCGGACGCTCATATTTTGTTATTTTATTTATATTAAAAGTAATGGTTTGCGGTCGGCATAATGTTTTAGACAGTTTTGAACATTTTTCTCTTTTTGCTGAACAATATATTTTCACTTGCGAGTAGAAGCCTCTTTTTACTCATTTGTAAAAATAATGTCTTGGTAATACTTTTCTAGAGATAATCTAGGAATGGTTTACCCGGACTAAGTGCTTAATTTTTGCAAATACTGACTCCGATTGGTCTTTCATCTAACCAGTGTGTCGTTGTTGTGCTACAGTTAGAAAGATAGGCGACATTAATCATGTGAATTATAATTAGGAAATCAGATATTTAAGCATAGAAACATATATAAGAGACAAACGTGATTGACTGATGTATCAACGCACAGGGCTAACCCTAAGGACCTGAAACTTCAAATTTCGAATACGTATTTATATTATGACAATTTGCATTACCTAATAACTACTTATCAAATCAATGAAAACAGATTTTCTGTTTTGTATTACTTAACAGATAAGTTATTCTAGAATTATCTATTTCTATGGCTGTTTAACACGTATTAGCAAGAACTGCGGCCGCAACCTGCATTAACATAGTGTCAAGTCTCCCTATAGCTATAAGTAATCATAAACAAAGAAAACAGATATCTTCACAACCCATAAGAAACACTCGTCTAAACGTGTATTGTGTCTGTGGTATGATGTCATCGTATGGCAAAGACCATAGAGTTGAAATTAAAGCATCACTTAGTATACCAGTAAGCACCGACTGCCAGTAATCTGCACGGTCTAGAAGCAGTGACGGTACAAGAGAGCGGTATAGGAGATTACCGCTTATGTGGTGGATGTTAAGGGCTAGGTTGGCGTGCGTTGGAGGATGTCGCGCGGTTGCGGGCTGCTCTTCCGGGGTAGGCAGTATCTCGGGTGGCGGTGGTGGCGCCCCCCGTCGTAAATAACGCGCGCTGGCGAGCCGGCGAAGCGCCCGTGCCAGATTGTACAGCTAGAAACAGTTAAACGCTCATAATTTCGTGCTGGTTAAGCTTATCTTTGTCTCGTATACGAAATTTTGCTCTGCCGTCCCCTTCGCGCATTTTCGTGGATATATTTTATTTGTTGCAGTGGAACGTTCGCGTCCGGGGCCAAAGTTATAATTGTTGTTCGACATAGCTTCTCTTGCAGCTTTTGCATAAAGTTACTCGACGACGTTTACATTGTTAAAATAACTTTGGTTAATGTTTTAAGTTTACACACCTCTACCTATGTGTATGTATTTTACTATAGCTTACTATAATTTTGAAATACAAATTAGTGTTTTTTTATGGAATAAGGAAGCGAACTAGCACACGGCTCTCCTGATGGTAAGTGACAACCGTGGCCAATAGAAACTATAGTTGTTGTAGGTGCGTCGCTGTCCTGTATCTGGGGTGTTAGGGTCTTGTGTGCAAATCTATCGGTTGCCCTACCCTCCGGACAGGAACACGGCTTGTCATTATGGCAGCAGGAATAGGTAAGGCAGTGGATCCCTACCCGGGCGAGTTGCAGCACAGCACTCTACCACCAGTGTTGTTGTTGGCAATGACCTTGATAACCTATGCTCGCCTCTTACGAGCTGAAGGCAGAAAGGTAGATGGTCTATTCTACACAGAGGACCAATGCGAGATGTAATAATTTGGATATTTAATGATTATTTAAAAGGAGGAGGTTGTTAATTCGGCTGCATGTTTAACTCATCCTCCGTCAGTTCTAAATGGATGGTGATTCTTGTTTTGGAGATAGATAATAATGAAAAAGTAAACGTAATGAATGAACTTTTAAAAATGTCAACAAAATAAGAAGAAAGTAAAATTATTTTTATTTAGATTTAGTGTATATACAAAAACATTTAAATATAAGTAGCTCACCAAAGTAGGTACATATCGGTTTTTTATAAAAAAAAACTTTTATGAAATAAATGCAGATTATATCAATCATATTAAGTTGTATTTATTATCTGTGAATTCTGGGTAAAATAAGTAAAAGTAAATAACAATAATATAAAATTTAACCTTCAATAATGAACTGAAAAAATAACGAATTCGATCTTTAAAAGGTAATGCAGATTGAATTTATGTTACGTTGTATGTGTGTAATGTTGATATCTTTGCTTTATTATATTGCACTAACTGACCGGCAAAATTTATACCGCAATGTTTTTTACACAATCCGTCTCCTAACAAAAGCGAAAACATAAAAAAAAATTATCCATTTTGGTACAGTCGATGACGGACTTGTCACCTGTTACATCATGGAACCTAATACCGTTAGCTAATCGTGGATGCATATGTACCTCTGCCTCACTTTTCGAGGATATGGGCATGAGGGTATATTTTTTTGTAAGTCAAATCAAACAAAGGATTAGCTTCTAAAGTTTCGCAGACTCTTGACACCACTCTTGAATAATACGCAAGCTTTTTGGTCGTAGAACGTCAACGGAGGTCTCCTCGATTAGCTACAGCATGCACTTTCGCATTGTTCGTCTGTTTTGTCTATCTTTTAAATTTCATTGTTTCTATATGACCGGACCATCGGTGCGTTTCCTTTCTCACTTTTTCACCAACACTTTCTTTCAATCCCACTCTTTGATCTCACTATTAGGAATACGGTCCGCGAGCGTTACTCCACAAACATTGCAGAGATCACGCATTTCGAGTTTCAACCACATTTATTCCACTATCATGCTGCTGCATTTGAATGCGAAGAAAACCAAAAAACCTTTCTTTTCAATCATCTTTCATAACTGTGACCGTTTTGCTATACACTTTTTATCAGGTCGAGGGTTAGCAAAATAATAATTTTATTTTGGTTTAGGTATGGATTTACGCTAAGTGACACCTGATTCTATCTATTGCGTCTGCTGAGATTAAAGCATATTTCGTTAGGGTATAAATATATGTAAAAGTATTGTCCTACTTCTACATCGATGATTTAACAGATGTAACATACATATAGATACGCACGGTACTCTATCAAGGCACAACCTAATTATTTAAAATATCTAATAAATGTATTACCAATATAACTTTTACAAAAGTAATGGTATCCAATTTATTTTGAATTGAATTTATTCTCTGTTACGAAATCGTATTCGTATTCTATAAAATGCAAACTATGCTCGTATTTATAAGGACGACAAACTTATGCATAAACCTCAGACGCAACTTTTCATGTAGATATACGCTGAAAAGGCATTCGAGTGGCGTGCGATAGTGGGAGGGGTGGGGGGTGTTAAGCTGGTATCATCCCGCCTTATCGCGGTGCGCCGGTTTCATAATCATTTTAATACGCGACTCGGGTTCTGCATACTTTTATAAGCGCTTTTTGTCTTTTACGAAATCTTAAACTGTCACCCTCCTTCCGCGGTATGCTGAACGTACTATGGGGATTCGTTTGTTTTATGTGTTGTAGCGTTTATCTTTATAGTCATTTCTTTTAAAATGATGAATATAAGTCTTATTTATTTGTTTAGATTATGTTTTGTGTTTTGTATAAAACAATAACACTAGATTACCATTATCCGCTGTCTTAGAACAAAACTAATATTTAAGGGATAAGAGATTAAAAAGACTTTTCCCATTTCATTGCCTAAAGAATGTGATTAATAAAGGCATATTTTAAATCTATTGGCATCTTTTGCCATATTTCGACTGGCAAGGTAAGACCGGTAAAGTTACTAATATGTTTTAATTGTGTTGCCAGCTTGAAGGTCCGCGTACCGTCAAGTTCCGCGGCTGAACTGACGAACGTTTGGTATCTGTAGGCGAATGTATTTCTCGCCGTAGGATATTTATCTATTTGTAATAAAATATCATAATAAATCATAATAAGCTACGCAATAACGCGAAATACTAAATATCAGGTAGCTTCTAAATAATGTTCCTCTATAATTCCTCGACGCCTGCAGCTCGTATCTTCATTACCACTAATGAATGATACTGTGAGAAATCAACCAATTCGCCAAAATGGATATAATAAATGACAGCCGTAATAGAGGTACTTGAGTGGAACATTAATAGAGAAGCAGGTAGGGCGGGCGGGGACGGCTAACGAGCGTTTTTATCCAGGGCGGGTGGATGATGGATGGACTCACTTCCGGCCGCGACGTCCGCCTTTAGATTTATCAACATTTATTTCAATGTAATGTTTATATTATCAGTTAATATCACTTTTATTTAAGTGAATTTTTACCGAGAATTCGCTTATCCTTTTAGTTAAATGGTAAGCAACAAGCTGCATCATTCTTTGAGACACAAGTCCGATTCCTGATAGGACAAATGAGTTTTATATTTCTGGGTCTGGGAGTTTATTGATTTACTTGATTATTTAACTTTATAAATATTTCGTGTATTAACTTATTTAGTTTTAAAGCGTCGATACTAATTTACAAAGTGTAGTAGGTTGAAATTGATCTGTGTTACTTGGGCTATAAGCAATATTATAATAATGGAATCATATTGATGTTATTCAATTTGAATATACTCAGTTTTAGTGTTTCGTATCTACTTTGTATTTTTATCTTAAATTTTCCATCTAATACACAATAAAGAGTTAATCTATTCTATTCTATTCAAGGTTATAAGCTACTTTATATCCCGTTTACTTAAGGGGTTACGTGGGAAAGGGGCAAAAAACCCAAAATCTAAATTTGGCTTTCGCGAGTCGCTGCAAGTCTCTACCACCTAGTCAATGTCTCGGTATTGGTGACAATAGACCTTGTGCTCTCCTCTTACGAGCTGCCTGGGTGGAAGGCAGTTGGCTTATTCTACAACAGAACCCAGACCAACACGGGGAAAAAATCACTTATAAAACGTAAAGTGGGTAATTGAATTTAGCCAACGCAGACGGAGTCGCGGGCAACAGCTAGTCATAAAACATAAAAGTACGAATCACAATTCGTCTACTCATTTTATATCATCCTACTAATATTAAAAACGCTAAAGTTTGTAAGTATGGATGTATCTATGGATTTTTGTTACTCTTTCTCAAAAAAACTATTGGACGGATTTGGATAAAACTTTACAGTAAAATAACTTATACATGAGAATAATGCATAGGCTACTTTTTAAAGAACATTAAAAAGATGGTACGTTTCTGCGCAATAAGTAATATAAGTAGGCAAAAAAAATCTTTTAAAATCATTTATGTTATTAAAATAATTCACGCGCGGAAATAAAATAATGGAAATGGCGGAATGTTTGTATGCCATAAAATACAAAATTAGGTACTTTTGGCATTTGACATACTTTTAGAGAAAACTTGTTATAGCATAAATTATCATTTTGATGTTAAATTCTATACATATAATAAATCTGTAGAAGGGTTAATTCTTTACATTGAAAATATTGAAAAAATAAATAGCAAATAAAGGTGTTACTGGATCGATACCAAACCCAAATATGTGATTAATAAATTTTTGTCTGTCTGTCTGTATGTTCAGTCATCACGTGAAAACTAACGGTTCGATTTCGATGAAACTTGGTGTAATTATACCTTATTATCCTGGGTATAAAATGGGATTCTTTTTATCCTGGAAAAATACGTAGAAAAAAAATCCTAATTTTTCAATTCATCATTGCTACGCTAAGGCGGTACGAAGTTCGTCGGGTCAGCTAGTTAAGTAATAAATCTAATCATCTAATGAATATTGATATCGTTTACATTTGATTAAAGAAGTTATAGTTACGGGGGAGTTTGTTTCGCTGTTTCTTCTCCTGACTGGCTAGGTTTGAAAAAGTTTATGGTAGATAGGGTTAAAATAAGTCGGTAATGTTTATAAATAATAAGATAATTATTATATAATATATAGTTTTCCCAACCATAAATAAATAAATATAAATTACTAGCGATCGCCCCGACTTCGCACGGGTATACTACTCTTGAATCACTTAATCTATTAAAGAAAACCGCATCAAAATCCGTTGCTTAGTTTTAAAAATTTAAGCATACATACGGACAGACAGAGTAAGTGACTATCTTTTATAATATGTATTTTGTAATATTTATTAAAATATTTTCACACCACATTGTGGTAGAACATGTTGGTTTAATGAAGAACCTTTGTTTTGTAACAACTTTTAACACATATATTCGGCAGATAAATCATTTTCATTTGGTTTATAATTATAAGTTTATAGCTATAAGTTTTACTTTGTTTTATTTACACAAAATATTCTTGATTAATCATTCTGTGCATCCCTTCATGTATATTTCTAATTATGTTAGGTTGACTGGAAGAGAATACCGTGTAGTATTAAGTCTACATTTCTGCATTTTTCTTTGTGCATACATTTTTAAACAATGAAATAGATAAATAAATATATTATCAGCAATGTAGGATTCCGATGGTGAAATAATTTTTCAAATCAGTCCAGTAGTTTCAAAACCTGTTCAATGCAAAGAAACAATAAAGTATTTCCTTCTTATAATATTGGGACAGATAATATATTCCGTATGTTTTACTCAATCAACTATTTTATAACTGTGTAATAATTGTCACTCTATTGTTTTAGCTACTTCATAACATTTAATGTATTTGTTCTCGTGACTGTACCAATGGTTTTAATACAAACTTCTGAGTGCATAAATAATCAAAAGTAGAAAGTACACCTTTTATCATAAATAATGTAGTTAACCGATACATCAAAGAATAATTAGCAAAACATAAAATGAACGCACGCTAATGTAGCCCAAATCACCCCGATATAAGCTGCAGAGTCGCGTACACCAATTTATCACTGCGATAAGCTTTCTGTATACCACGAACATAATTAAATTTATATGCACGTTCGTAAATTAATATGAGTAGGACGCTGACTATTTTAAACCTAATGATTGTGTTAAGTATTCACAGCGCCTCCGTCAAACGGTGAGAACCTCGTAACATAAATTTCGCGTATTATTTATGTTGACATGCGTGTGTTATGAAATTATAATGTAGTGATTGATATGCCAGGGAGCATATCCGCGACCGAGACGGGGACATTGTCGGGAACACGTGAGCTACAACGTAACACGAGGTGATGCATGGACACGACTCTCGTGGCTTGCGGGAAAGCATTCCACAGGTACACTGAGGTACAGATACAGCTTCAACGAATTACTCGCCTAAGTATTTTTTTTATAGTATAAGACAGCGAACATGCACACGGGTCTCCTGATGGTAAGAGACACCCGTGGCCTATAGACACCATAGAGGTTGTATGTTGTAGGTGCGCCACTGCCCTGTGGTCGGGCTGTTAGGCCTTATGTGCAAGTCTACCGGCTACTTTACCCTCCGGACCGAAACACGACAATGTCATTATGGCGGCAGGAATAGGTAAGGCGGTGGATCCCTACCCAGGCGAGTTGCTGCACAGCACTCTACATGGTATCAGGTCATGTTGATAGTAACCCAGTTAACCTACGCTCGCCTCTTACGTGCTGCCTGGTAGGAAGGCAGTTAGTCTATTCTACTCAGAAGATCCGGACCAACACGGGGGTGATGAATATAGATTGTTGATTCTGATCTCTGTGTCTTATAACTAAAACTGTTCAATCTTTTTTTTTTTGGAATATCCTGCTCAACACAGCAATTTGTCCACATTTCTTTTGTCCCTGTCTATATCATCAGGGCTGTGAAAGATAGTCCATTGACCATTTTCATTGTGGGATCATGTAGCGATTTATAAGAGTTGGGACAATGTTCCTCCTAAGTCTTGTGTACTGAGTAGGTAGTTCCAGAGCCTGATAATTTTGATGCTAGAGCGTCAACAGGGGTGGCTATTTTTCTCTGATAGCTAAGATTTCGCTGGTGGGTTTGTGTTTCACAGTTGTCAGATGTAAGTATTTCGAGATGTACTAATTGTTAATACATTTTGGTATCGAATATAGTTTTCATTGTTTTGTTTTTCCAAGATGTCGATATCACTATTGATTGCGGTTTCCCAGAGTTCAATACCATAAGTAAAGACCGTTTTTGTATGACTTTATAAACTGTCATCTTACTTTCATTTGATGATTGTGACTTTCTTCCGACTAACCAATACATACTTCGAAGGGTTGAGTCCAGTTGTTTGCGTTTGTTCCAAATGTGTCCGCCATGTCATACGCCTATCCAAGTACGTTTCCAGATATTTAACTGTATCAGCGTGAGGAATTGTTAGGTTGTCGTTCGCGTAGGTAGTAACCAAAAAGTGTTGGCGCTAGTGATTAGGGAAGCAACAGTAAAAAGAAGGTAAAGTACTGGTCCCAGAATGCTAAATCAATTGATATAAAATTTATATTGGATCAATGCTAAAGTATTTATCTCACAAAATACATTAAAATCCATTTGGAATTCACGGAAGTATCTTGAAACAAACATACAGACCAATTGATATCTATGCTATTAAGGGTTAGACTTAACCTTTGACTTACTGGTGCATTAAGATTAAATAAATAAATAAAACATTGTTTGACATTTGCATTGTTTCTATTGTGTTGTAGAAATAAAGGTTAAGTAGATAGATACAATATATTTTAAGAAACCACAAAAATAGTGTGACCTCCATTGGCATCGAGAAGGACTTCGTCATAAAAAGCACTTTTGAAAGTGTAAATTGTTCAACATTTGTTCAGATCAAGATTTTTCACCTCTCCATTACAGCTTTGGCTTTCGAGAATGATCACCAAACGGTCGTGTGTATGTCGGTATTACATTTGAGTCATTTTATCTTATGACGTGCATCTGTAATCCTTCGTTAATCGTTTATTAGATAACTGAGTCAATTCTAATACGAGTACATAAATCTTAATATTAATTGTAATTAATTTACTAGCGAGCAAATTTAACAAAATGTATCGAATGTTGATCCTAACTCAAACTAAAAGAAACTTCTAATTTGAGTTCAAATTTGAACACACATTGTCGTTTAAGTCTTAATCTCCCTGTGTACAGTTGCTTACTTAGATGTAGACACACACATATGCACATGTAACAACACTCACAAAATAATTTCGCACGTACGTGATATGTAAAGCGAAACGTAATATTAACGTGTGATTTATTTTAATCATGCGGTTTGATTCGATCGTGTATTAGCTTTACGTAAAGTAACGAGATGAACTAGTGTTGTGAATAGATTCGCCAGTCGAAATAAAGCGAGCCAATCAATATTAACACGCCGCAAACAGCGTAAATTGTTGCCTAATGCTGAGTCCGCACACACGTGCGACCAACACGTTGGTACACCTACGATAGCTAGGGTGTTCTGGAAATGTTACTTTGGACTTAATAGAATTTGTTGTATTTAATTTTACAATATTTGTCAAAATCGAAGATATTTTGTAATGAAACGTGAAAACATGTACGCTCAAAGAACATGTTCCATTCGTTAAAACTTGTAAGATATTAAGTATGTCAAATTCATAAAGAAGTATGTTAGATAATATACTACTAATAGTTATAATAGTAATAGTATTAGTGCTAGTCACCGTTTTGTAAAGTTCCTTTATCGTACACGCTGTATCTTCGCGGATTATTTTAACACAAGAAATACTAGCTCACAAGTGCAATCCCCGTGCGTGCGTGTGCGTGTGTATCCGCACACATGGGCACACTCATTGCTGCGCCCGGCCTGTAATAACTCGGAACCACAATAAATCAATGTGATTAATGTCATTAAGCACTGTGCCGGCCTCTCTATATTCCGTCAATATGTACTGTTTTACGACACGCCACGCCGTGATAATTAGTCAGCTTTGTTAGATCCATCCATGAATATTGTTTTAATCGGGGCACAGATATTAGGACTATAAAATTGTCACAAAACATAAATACATATTATTTATGTGAAACAATTACAGGCTTCGGCGAAAATTCGATTGAGATCGCATGACGAACATCACGCCGGTGACGAAACGGAGACGGGACATAAGGGACGTCACTGTGAGTCGTCGTCACTTTTTTATAATGAAAATCTCATTATTTTAGAATTAGAATTAGATCATGATCACAATCTTAAACAATGGAATATCAATTAATGGACTTTTTAAAATGTGTGTTGTTGTATGAGATTTCTGAACCTACACTGGGCTCCTGGCGCGAAATTGGTGCTCTATCAAAATGTGTGTTGTTGTATGCGACTTCTGGACCTATACTGGGCTACTGGCGCGACCGAGTTGCTCCATCAAAATGTATGTTGTTGTATGCAACTAGAACCAACATTGGACTCCTGTCGAAAGCGAGGTGCTCTATCAAAAATAAATTTAAGTTTTGATAGAGCACCTCGCTTAGTGACCAGAAGTTGAAGAATGATGAGAAAATCGTTTATAATCTGATTCTCGCGACAAAGGCCTCCTCCAAAGATTTCCATTTGTTACGACCATTTGCTCTCCGGACCCGCTGTTTTCTTCATGTCTTTCTCTCTTGCTGTCTCTGGGGTAGCATTCGCTATTTTAGTCTATTTTTCTCTTTTTTTTCTCTCAACATGTGTCCTGCTGCATGTGACTGCACCTTTTTGAAATTTATCTTTTCTTTGAATTTTTTAATTGTATTTTATCTCTTCTTCTAGTGTTTTTCTTGTTCATCGTCTAGTGTGTTGTCTAGAAAGTAATATTTTTAAAATGATTTTACATATATTGGACATTAAGCTTATAGGCCTGTAATTTTCAATGTTTCCTTTGTATCCCTTTTTAAGTAGTAAGATTACTCACTTCGTCTAATCTTCTGGGATATTTTTTATTATTATGATAGCGTTGAAAGAAGTTGAAGTTAGCTTGGAAGCAATCACCGGCAAAGTTGTAAGAAAAACTTCGTTAGATATATAGTCGGGAAAGCACCTGGGGTGCTTTGTCTAGTCTCTGCGTCATATTGGTTCTTTCTGTTACTTCGTTTAGAATATATGGTACTTAAATGGACATATGGTAATTTACTTAATTAGTATCCAAGTATTGGATATGTTACGTGATATAATATGTGGATTAGACTATAAGCTGCACATACGTCACAAATACTTATCAGTAACTCGTAACTTGTAAGATACAAAGATGCTATAAAAATATTTCAATTATAAGTAATATGTGAAACAGAGCAAGTTTATTTAATTTAAAATATGAATAAGTGGAAGTTTCACCGAGCGTCAAGGATGGAAAATATAGAATTTAAGGATGCTATCTCAACCTTACTAAGTTGTTTAAGTTGCTAAGATTTGTCTCACTGTACCACCATCAATAGTAAGATTCAATAATATTTAGCGTAGTGGCTATACGCATTGGCTTTTGAGTTTTGACGTTGTGCTGGTTGGGCTCTTAAGGCTTTATCGGTAAGACCACCGGCAGTAGAGTGCTTTGCAGCAGCTTGCTCGCCTGAGCACCACCACTGAGGGATCCACCGCCTTACCTTTTCCTTATTCCAAAATGACAGTGTCGTGTTCTGATCCGAATGGTAATGGTATGGTGGTAGCTGAGGCTTACACATTAGGTTTAACACCCGGGCTAAAGGACAGTGACTCTATACCTTTTGGAGTCTACAGGGTGCCCTGTTATCTCTTATTTGCTGTCTAATTAAATCAATGAATTACTAATCTTCTTTATCACTTAATTTGATCTCGAATTTTTTTTATGAAATAAGGAAGCGCTTGTTCACTTTCTTATTTCATAAAAAAAATTGGCTCTCCCAATGGTAAGAGTCGCAATATTTTATTGACAAAAATGGCCAGACATTTGAATAAAACTATTAAAAATATAGCTGCTGACGAGATCAAAGAGAAGTTATAACGGGATTCTCATAAATACGTCAATCGTGTTAAAATAATGTCTGGTCAGTCTCACGACACGCACATCTCACATTTTATAAGCTAATTTTTTTAACCCATTTAAAAAGGAGGTTCTATTTTTTTGAATTTCATACTCAAAGGATAGAAACCAGACTCCAACGTCAATTGTCTATCAGTTGACTGTTCTCGCTAGACTGTTGACAAAATATATTTTTATATCTATGTACATGTACAGAATGAAGTCGTATAATAACTCAACAACTAGTTCTTAAGAATTTTGTGCTTTTGGATTTGTCTTCGTCGGGGATAATTACACAAATTGGTGTAACCCCAAAGTAAGCATAACGACATGAATACATAGAAATACTAAAATACGTCAAATCAACTTAATAAATACCCAGATCCGGAAATACAGATATGTATGTCCATCACACCGATGGAATCGAACCAGAGCCTCGCAGTTGGTTGGGGGCGTTGGCCGTCTACGTTAATCAATGACCGATGATAACACATTATGTTGACTACTGATTTGTAGAGTAGCCATTGTTCAAACTCTAGCCACATGTCATGTCTAGTCTTTTTGATGGATGGCGGATAATTATAAGTATTGGAACGGCGTCTCAGCTCCTGGGAACGGCAAAGACATGCTGCACTGGTCGACACCGCTATCGTGTTGCCATCTCGACTGTTAGCCCACACTCGTATTCATTGCGACCTGACCGTTTTCAGGGTTGCCAGATGTGAAGTTAAAGATTACCCATTTGGTTCATAAAAATGTTACAAAAGATGCACTCTTCAGTACCTACACGCCTATTATTCCTAAAGAGGTAGGCAGAGATGTGTTAGTATAACCACGACTCGCAAGTCCAGTAGATATACTAGAACACCCACGATAATCAAGGTACTAGAGCCCATGATGTGATAGGTGGCAAGCCTATTATCATTTCGGGTACATTCCAATCCCGGGGAATGTAATGATTACTCAGAACAATCTGAAAAATATTTGATAAAAGTTTCCTGACCTGGGAATAATTGAACCCGGGACCTTACGCGGCTAACGGGCTTAAAAGGCGATAGTCGTATCGTTATACCACAGAAGCGATGTTGAGCTTACGGTGAGATTTAAGCGTGTCTCACGTAGTATTTGTTTTTCTCCAAAATTTATAAAAATAATCCCAATCTAGAGACCCTGATGGTTTGTTTATTTCATCAGTCCCGGCGAATGCACGAGGCGGAGTTACAGCGTTACGAATGTATCGAGTATTGATTCTGTGGCCCATTTAGATCGCTGATACGACAGTGGTTTGACGGACAAGGCTCGCGCGCTGCGCTCTATTTCAAGAAAATGTCCATGTTGGTTAGAATGTAGATGGTACTGATTTACATAAGATCAAATGGCTAATTGAACGGTCGCTTCGATGCGTTCAAATTATTTTTTAAATCAGTTAATTTATAGCTAAGATTATATTTAAAAAATTGAGTAGAGAGAGGCATTATGTTCGGCAGATGGAGCTCTGTAGTTTACGATAGAATAGACAATATTTTGTTTGAATTAGATCACACGAACGCTACTTGTGATGTGTCTATATAATTCTAAAATTTACCACCGGATCGGAACACGGCCACACCGCGATAAGATTCCTCCGGTCACTGGTCAGTCGACGCTAGACTGTCGGTAGATTAACCTCGTTGCGCAAGTTTTATGTATTTTTTATTCAAGAAATTTGCCATTCAATATAATTAAAAGAAATTTTTAATAAAAAGAACAAAAAAATGAAAAAAGATAATTAAAAACTCAAAAGAAAAACTCTGTTATATAGGATATATAACCCTCGGATCGTTAACGGCAGTTATATTTTTATCTCATTACATTTTTTATTAAACCCTTTATCTTTAATATATGACCCTGTATATGACCCTTGTGATGGTTTAAGGTAAATAAGACAGTGAACAAGCACACAGCTCACTTGGTGGTAAGAGTTAACGGTGACCTATAGACTCCGGAGTTGTTATAGCTGCGTGCATTAAAACCTAAAATATAAGTTACATTTTACCAGAACCGATCATCAATAAATTATAAATAAATTTACTAGGTGGTAGGGTCTTGCAACGACTCGCCCGGATTGGTACCACCGCCTTACATATTCCTGCCACAGTAGCGTTAGTGCTCGCCATTGTCGTGTTATGGTTTGGAGGGTAGGGTAGCTGGTACTTACTCAAGCAAGAGGCTCACCATCCCAGCCTCAGGTTGGCAACGCACCATTGATGTCTATAACTGACGTGTATTTCTTACCATTAGGAAACCCGTCTGCTTATTTGCCTGCCATTATCACAAAATAAAAAAATAAAATAAATAACCGCTCATAGATAATCTAGATTATCTTCGATTGAAAAACATTTTTTTTGACTTAATGCCACAAGCTTTAACCCTTCGATTTGTTATTGGATGTACTTTTCCTTCCTAAAATGTAATCATAAGGCATGAATTCGCGCCGAACCCGGCGGGCGGCGGGCGAATGAATTCGCTATTAAATACGTCAGTGTTTGGTCAGGATAAATGTGTATTATTACTATTATTATTATTGAAGGGAAGTTCCACACCCTTCACGTATTTGAATTGAATTTTAAGGCGATCTACCACCTAGTCAATGTCACGGTGTTGGTGACAATAGACCCTGTGCTCGCCTCTTACGAGCTGCCTGGGTGGAAGGTTGGCCTATTCCACAACGAAACCTAGACCAACATGGGGAAAGTGTGTTATTAGTGGAAAATGAATATACCTACTTAGAAATTTAATTGTAAAAAATGTATCAGTCGTGGTATTTTCAATTGCATTTTCCTTTTAAAGATATATTATAATATCTAGTATAACCTAGAGATATATATTTTCAAACTTACTAATATTTAAAATACCTACGGTACGTTATCTTACAGTAATGACCTTTTCAAACTTCACTTAAATTATGGGATTGCAAATTATTTACATAAATTAATTAAAAAACCATACATGTGGTACTTGTCGCACGTCGACAATAGTATAAAGCTACCATTTATAATAAACATCGAGAAAATAAACAGTTTTATGGTGTGGTAATTAATATATAAATAACTCAAGAATCCAATTATAAAAACAACAAATACTACGAGTGTCGTAAATTATCTGTTATTAATATTTGCTGGGCTTTCCATATAGTGAAGTGTTGGTTAAGGGTCTGGTACTTTAGATAGTAAAACATGCACTTAGTAAAGATTATCGCTGTACTGGGCGGCTATAAATACTATATATTACTGAGAGTGCAACTGACACTCGAGTACATATGGATTTAAGTGTATTTAAAAATAAATAAACATCGTCACGCCCATAGCCCGAAAGTGATGGCAGATAAATATATACTTATGCAGCAACAATTAGTAGAGACTGATCTGTACAATCTGTACTAATTTAAATTAAAACCTAAGCCAACCTTCACCGATTTTTTTTCTATTATTATAACAAACATTAAACATTAAATAAAAAATATTTTTTAAAAAAATATTCAAAATAAATGGCAACCCATTTTTAATATATTCTCTAATATACTAAATTTATTATAAAATAAGTTTTATTCTATTATCAGCTCGGTGGGTTATTGGGCCAGGTTTTTATAATTTCAGTTCATATAATTGTATTCAATTATATGACCTAATAACATCTTAATAAAAGTATTTTTTACGGGCTGAAAAAAAAAGAAATGACCAACTTAAAATAAGCTTCTTATCAAGCGCTGACACTACCAAATTTTGTATTTTTAGTGTCACATCGATAGAGTATTTAAGGAAACAAGTCGATGCAGAATTTTCAATTTAGACTATTCGTAAATTAATATTATTAATACCTATTCAGGTATGGGTATTGGAAAAGACGATCTCTAAATTAAAACTTTGACAATGAAGTACCTTGTTTATTTAAATTTATGTTCGTCGTCAGAGCAGTATGATTACTTACATCATAAGTGAAAATTTCAAATATATATTCATGAGACAGACGGACAGCGGATTCTTAGTAATAGGGTTCTGTTTTTTAGTCTTTGGGTAGGCAAGCCTAATAGAAAATATCAAATAGGAAGTGTGGGGGACGGGGGTAAATGGTAAAGTTCGCATTTTAAACAACAAGATTAGTCGCTAATTACCAAGCAAGAAGTTCACTACTTCATGACTTCACGCTTTCCAAACTTCTCGACTTGTTACAACAGTGATGGGAGTCTTGTAAATGTAAAAGTTTTAGTCTCATATGTCCCATTACGATTTTGTTTGTGTAACTTCAATAATGTTTACCTAACTTAAGACTCCTAATAATTCAGAAGCTCTGTAAATATAAGCAGTTTGAAAGAACTCCTGGAAAACCTGACTAGGTTTTCCTTCGTTTTGATCCAGGCCCCCTGTCCCATGTGCTTCCCTACCAGTCAGCTCATAAGAGGCGAACATTGGTTAACTGGGTTTTCGATTACTATTCGGGTAGCCCAAGTTCAATGAGTATACCATGTACCAAGGAGTTTTTCTAACTTATATACATTTTCTGAGGGCTCTTACGGTGAAGGAAAACATCGTGAGGCAACCTGGGTAAATTGTATTCGACCTTATCTAGGTTTGGGCCTAGTTTCCCCTCTGGGTTGCAGAGGTCTGATAGTCAAATTAGATTAGGTGATCAACCCCGATATCATCTGACATAAGGCTAAAATGAAAGAAAGAATTTTAATGACTTCAGAATTAAATATTTTGTGCTGTTTCTTAGTTTTGTCTAAAAATACTTTTCTTTTACAGATCTCAGCAAGATGGTATAAAACGTCACGTTTACATCACTATTGCTACAAAACGTAGCCTAAAAGGTCAGTTAATTTTCATAACATTATAAGTACTTAATTTAAACAAGTAGATAATTAGGTAGTTGGAAGCGATATTGCGCGTTTGCGAAGAGCTATGTTTCAGTATTAGGTAAATCTTTCGCCATAGATTCAAATTTATATGTGATTAAATTTTATACACTTGTACTGTTTCACTAATTTACTTTTTTCTATATATATTAATCGACCGGTTTTGCTTTTAACAGCATTTTCAGGGCTATGTTATTCAAAACTACTTAGTTTGATATTTTTTTGATTATTATATTTATAAAATAGTAAATTAGTGCAAGTGTATAACATTTAATAATCAATTAAAATGAAGTTTCACCAAACGTCAAGGATAGAAAGTATACAATATATTCAAATTAATAGGTATCCTTTGTTAACATCAAGCTTTGAAAACATTTCAAAGAAACATAGACATGTCACAAGTAACTTGTACATCTGTAAAATCCTTATAATTTGTACTTACATTGCACAATTGAGTAAAAATACCTACTTTATTATTTATATTTATCAGTATTCATCTTTATATTCATTGCCGACTCTACCTTAAACTGTCTGCTCTACATTTTTCATAATCATTAATAACTGTCATCGACTGGATTCCACAAACAAAACGTTTACCAATGATAACACAGAATGTAATCCGCCATGCAGCAGTTTTAGGTTACGTTCCCCTTCCAAAATCTAAAGAACGCAATCTGCTGGCCGCTCTACCGTGAATTGTAATTTCGAACACGGAGGGCTTAACATTCTTCGCACTGCTCACACTTACTGATTCTGTTATGGGAAAAATGAGAAGGAAGATGTAAGCAACATGGCGTCGACATGGACAGATATGGCACCTGGATTTCTGAACGCACACATGCAATGTGCGACGCATGTGTTTATTATCTACAGATCGGGTTTTAGATTATTTCAAACTTGTATATTTTTGATCTTATCTTTATTTCAAAGTGGGTGTAGTACTTTATAAAATGTAATGTAGTTTTAGCGCTTTGGAATAAATTATAATTAGATAAGACTCTAGATAGAGCCAATGAAATTGAATTGCATGTTTTTACTTTTTATAGCATGTAATTTTTGTTTCTATTAAGTTTATTGTTATATTATTAACTCCATCGTATATAATTTTATACATATTTCATTTATTAATTAACTCGTTGATACGTACCTTTATAGAAGTAGAAACACATACCTACTGAATATTATTTATTATCTTCATTTTACTACAGAAATACATTTTATATAATAAAAAATAAAAACATTTTTTCTCCGACAATTATAGGTGCGTACCTAATTTCTAAAGTTACAGTTCATTTTTACATAAACATTTACCAATATTTTCAAAAAAACGGGTCTCGTAACTTGAAAACAGTGTTACCACAGTGTAAGGAACATAAGGATTTTAGACTATGGTTTTACTTCAATATTATAATAATTCTGACTGTCTCACTCAAATTAAAACTTTATGACCCATGTAATAAGGTCGTTTATTTGTCTTGACATGTTTGTATTATATTTATATTACTCAATGTCACGTTCTGGTCCCAGACATTTCCTTACAACCTATGATTTTAAGCAACTCATTTATGAAAATAGGGCATTAGATTTTGAAATTTAGAAATTCATAGTTATATTTATTATGTTATTACATTCACTAACGGAATTATTCACAAATAAACAGGCGTACAAAATACTTAACCTATACTACGCCAAAAGAAACATAATAATTTATAAACTATTTTTTAAATAGGACTGGGAATATAATATATTTAAATTTTAATTTTAATTTGAGTAAGTGAAAAATATTTTAGAGGAATGCAAACGATAGCAAGCAGGTCACGTCCAAATAAATAAAGATTTGAGTGGCAGTAACCACTTCGTCGATGTAGTCTGATTGCTACTACACAGAGGGCGCTTATACAAAATGTACAACGTACTTATTGTAGTTAAAATAAAGATGCTATTAGTTACATTTATAACTGATTCAATTTACAATTCAATTGTCTTAACATAATTTTATTTATTTTAATATTTAATGATTAAAATAAACGACTCTGTAAGCAATTTACCCACTACCAACCAAGCAGGTTCTTACGAGCTGTATGACAAGCTTTTTTGGTTTACCTACTTATCGAAATTGTTCTTATATGAATTGGACCTTGATTTAAGGTTTTTTTTTTGTTTTTGATCAGGTACTAAACATTTTTATTTTTGTATTTGTCGTGGCTTAGAGAGTAAACATGGATTTGGCTGCTAATTGGAGTGAAAGGAGAAAACAGATATTCTGCACCGACCCCAAAAAATTGGAAAATTATGATGATGTGGCTCAAAATAGACTTTTTTTACCTATTTACTTATAAATTAGGTACTAGGTAGGTCTATATTATTGTACCACAAAACATAAGACAGTACCTAGATATCTAACATAAAGCTAACTTTAATCCAATATACGTAGATAACTGTTAAAATGGGTTTACATTTTTAATCTTGATCAAAAGAGATATTTTTTTATATGTCAGTAGTATGTTTACCTATTCTAATGGTACTGGACACCTTAGAAGATAGGTACTTATTATTCGGAATACTTTCTTACGGCAAAGCCAACATTAGTTTATGTCTTATTCTACTCCCACATCACTTCGAAAGAAATTATTGATGAAACAATAGATACCTTGACTTAAATTGTAGCTTAATACTTAGAAAATAAGGATCAATTTACCCCACTAGTAGTAATTATTATGACTTTAGTTTTCTACTCTCATAATACATTGTTCTACGGAACAATATTTTATATTGTGTAGCCCTGGACGAAGAACATCAGAATTTTATACTTTACCACTTCAGCGATAAGAAATATTTTGCAATCTTCAAAAATATTTGGAGTTGTGTTTGACGTAAGAGTTTCGTATTTTAGTTCAGCAAGTTATACATAGATGGTGCTGTATCACAATAAAGGCATAATGTTTTCATGATTCATTTATTAAAGTGTTATGAGACAACAATTAATAAATAATTTTAATTTAATCTTGTATTATACTAATTAAGAATAACTACACAAAATTACATGGAAGCCGATTTAACATAAATAAAACTTTAACAGGAGATTTTTTTAACAAAACAAAACAACAAATTTTTCAAATAAAGGGGGTACGTACCTACTTACATTTGTGTTTTTTCCACATGTTGGTCCGGGTCCTCTGTGTAGAATAGACCAACTGCCTTCCTGCCAGGCTGCTCGTAAGAGGCGAGCATAGGCTATAAATTGGGTCACCACCAACAAAACCACTGGTGGTAGAGTGTTGTACAGCAACTCGCCCGGGTAGGGATTCACTGCCTTAACTATTCCTGCCGCCATACTGACGTCGTCGTGTTCCGTTCCGGAGAGTAGGGTAACCGGTAGACTTGCACATAGGGTCTAACAGCCCGACCACAGGGCAGCGGCGCACCTACAACATCTATGGTGTCTATAGGCCACGGTTGTCTCTTACC
>DVZL01000036.1:0-36126 GCA_018236625.1 Lasaia peninsularis
CATAACTCTGTCACTATCTGGCGTAAAGTGACGCGATAACTATGGTACTAGAGTGGTGTCGGCGCCACGCAATTTTGAAGGTACTTATCGCTGTAGGTATGGCCGAGTGGCGGAGGCCTGCTAAGTGCTAACAGCCCGACCACAGGGCGGCGCACCTACAACATCTCTTATTTATAAGTATCGATATTTTTTTAAGTATGGATGTTGACTCTTTTTTGGCGGATTTGAATGAAATTTTAAAGTAGATAGCTGTTAGCTTTTAACCGACTAGATTAAAAAGAGAGTATGTTTTTACGCAATAAGTATTATAAGTCGAAAAAAAATCTGCTCCTTGAAAGTTATTAAAATAATTCACTCGGAAGTCGGCGGAAGCTAGTAGATACTGAATACATACAATAAGTATTATTTTTGCTATGTTGACAACTAATAGATGTCGCTAAATATATTTAGATCGCGGTACAGGGGCATCTTAATACCTACTAAATACATGTTTTACAAATAAAAAAATGATTTTATTTTTACTGTCTTATAGATGATAGAAAGGTTTCTGTACCTACCCTTCGTGCACAAGTCCGACTCGCTCTTAGCCGGTTTCTATTGATATAAATTAAACAGTGAAGCTATTCTTCAAATAAAGTTTGCTATCAACAAAATATACAGTATGAATTAAATTTATCTGGAATGAGTTTGTTACACAGCCAAATTTAATTATACATAATGTGCATTAATATCCATTCGACAAAATTTAATATTGAAATAATTTAATCCCAAAATAAATTTGTTGGGGAGTAATTACTCAGAGCGTAATGCATCATTAGGAAAAATGTGGAGCGTAAAATAAGGAACGGAGTATGAAAATAAATACGAAATTTTAATTAATGGCGGTTTTTTTTTTTTTGCTTAAGAATGTTTATGATACTCAAGGAAAGAAAAGATTTTAGAAACCTTTGAAAAAAATCATCACGTCCAAATTTCCGAAGGAGGATGCAGAGGTGCATATGCACTCACGAATAACCCACGATGATTGTTTTCATAACGCATAATGCAGGTTCGAACCCACGAACTAATGAGGTAATAACGTATAACCCACGTAATAATCACGTACTTAAGTTAACTTAAGTACATTTTCTGAGTGCTCGTACGGTGAAGAAAAACGTGGTGAGGAAACCCTAAAAGACCTAATATCGTCGGCTGATCCCGGGTGCATTTATTCAATGCAATATTCCCAAAAGTGTAAACAGATGTACTGTTTACACTTTTGGGAATATTGATATGACGGTATTTATTTATCTTAAAATGCTTAAAAGTTATGCTTATGTATGTGATAGTTCTTAGTATAAAAGAAATAAATAATCCTCCATCCAACCAATTCGTGAGTTTCTTTCGCTGAATATTTTCACTGATTACCAGCTCTTTGGCAGAGCGGAGCATCAAGGCCGAGGTTGCCGGTGCATGCTCGGAGTCCACGCCTGTCAATGCTGGTGTTCCTCAAAACTGTATGCTTTCTCCAACGTTGTTTCTTCTTTATAATAATTACATATTGCTATGTGGATGATACAACTGAAGATGTCCTATACTTTGGCCGATATAACATTTCTATAGAGCACGTCAGCAAGAGTCGGAAACAACTTGTGTCTGAAATCGAGAGTTTTTTGACCAATATCTCGTACAAATTTATCAAAAAAGATATAAGTTTGCGCGTTCTCCGCTAAAAAGCCGTATCATCTCGATTCGATTTCCCTAACTGCCTCAGTCACTATTGAGATTCTTGGCGTCAACGTTTCGAGCGACGTTCAGTTTCGTAGTCATCTGGAAGGGAACGCCATAATAGCCTCTAAAAAGCTTGGTGTGCTCGGCAAGGCAAGATAGTACTTCCAGTCAATACATCGCTTGCAGCTTTAAAAAGCGCAAAATTCACCCGCATATGGAATTGAGGAGCTCATGCCTAGAGGTAAGCACCAGCTTCTGCCATTTGACCGCATCCAAAGTAATGTGACTTGAATCGTCGACGACCGGGCTCTTTCCAATCGTTTTGACCTTTTGGCGTAACTTCAACTATGCGTTTCCTAAGACATGTTTTACCAAATGTGTATCCAAACGGATACGGCTTAGGAACCTTCAAAAAAAGAGCATACTCATTCCTAAAAGGTCGGCAACGCATTTGTTATACTCCTGGTTTGTAGGCGGGAGTGACCACTTAACACCAGCTTACCCATTTGCCCGTTTGCTTCCTCTTCTATGAAAAAATGTGACCGCGTTCCGATCCGGTGGTAAATTTTAGAATGATATAGACACGTCACAAGAATGGCTTGAAAAGACTATTTAGAGCCGTGTGATTGTTTGCTACGTTATCCCATAAAAAGTCTTTGCGACTTAGTACATTTAATAAATTACTTCAGATTTCATTAGCCAATTCTATACTTACGACAAATATCTCAAGTGCTTGTGGCTGAGCGTAATCAAGCCGAGCCCTACGGCTTGAGCAAGATTAATTAAAGCGGTGCAATCAATCATTGGCCCTAAATTCCGCATGGTGGCAAGCGTACTCCTCCATTCTCCGTCATGAATAACATGTATTTAGATTTATAATAGACAAATATTGGTGTGTTTTGGTTATGTCAGAACAATTTAACCTATTCTCTATAAATAAATATAATATAAAAATTTACCTTTAGGTCTATTATCCCTGAAACTGTAGGCAGAGGTGTGCTAATACATCAACGACTCGTAAGTCCAGTAAAATACCCACGATTAGACAAGATACTAGGGCACTCATGTGATAGGTGGTATACCTTACGTCATTTCGGGTACATTCAGATCCCGGGCAATGTAATACTTATTCAGGATAATCTGAAAAACATTTCAAGAAAAGTTGCAAGACTTGGGAATTGAACCCGGATCCTTACGCGGCTAACAGTCTTAACAGGCGGCAGCCGTTACACCACAGACTTCACTACATTCTTTACACTATATTCTTTATAGAATTTTTTTTATGAAATTTTCTTACAAAGGCAAATCAATAGATTTATTAAACTATGTATATTTCTTTTACTGATCATTCATGGTTATGAAAAATTTTCAAAGATTTCGACTAATTTTCAACTATATTTTTTTTTAAGATAAGTATCCATTTAACTCAACAATTGTATTTTTTAAAGTTGCCTCAACACATGGATGGTTTAAGTTCCACAAGGTATTCATACATTTTTTACTACTTTCTTTCAAATATCACATTGCAAGATTTTTATTTTATAATTAATGTAAATTTTATATTATCATTTTAATTGTAATAACAATTACTTACGATTAGTACATACATTACACAAGCACATGTTAATATTTAAATTTATTTTTTAAAAAAGGTTTTTAGTTAAAAAAAGGTAAATATTTAATTTTATTTTTTGTATTTTATGTACGCGGTAAATTCTCTTGATTTTCTATTTATTATAAAAAAAATCATAACTCGAAAATTATTAGGCATAGATATTTTTATTATTATATTTCTTGTAGATAATAACCCGCTCTATCACTGACATTCCGTTGGTCTACTATTTACGGGACAGTCTGTATAGCTTGTGCGATTATTTGTTATGTATCACCATGTATTCACATGAATAGAACCAAATTGTAAATATTCAATTCGCAGTACACGGTTACACTGCTTATCAAAAAATCACGTTCGTTGTATAGGTTTACATATTTAGTTTATTCTGTTTTTTAGCGTTAAAATTTCAACTGTCTATCTATTGCGGTTCATGAGATACAGTCTGGTGTAATGACAGCCAAGTCTTAGTATTAAGTAATTTACCCTATGGGTACGGTATCCTAAAAATTCAAAAGACGATTTTATCGTAAGTAAAATAAAGCCACGAGTTGATATACGCATTTAAATATTTTTTTAAAACGTAATGACAAAATGCTTCTCTCAAATAAGTATTTCATTATTGATATTCATTGTAATACATTTCTGCCCCAATTTCGTTATTAGATTATATCTTCAACATATTGTTCATAATCTTTCGAATATAGCATTTCCTTATCAACAAAAGATCATATAATCCCCAAAATTAAAAGATTCACATATATAATTAAGCAGGCTCCGAACTGGCATATAAAGTATCTCAAAGCTGTTAAATTAAGGCAGTATTAAGTGGATCTTTGCGTTCGCATCGAGTCACGTCTTTGAATTCGTTAACGACTACAGATTGCGTTGCGTGTAGGGCGCTGTCATACGACCAAATTATGTTGACCTCTGTAAATACAGTGGGTATATAGTGCACCATCATTTGTATGCCCGCACTATCAAAAGTCACACCATTTTCACAGATAATGTGTTTCTATTCAGTCAAGTGCAAGTCAGACTCGCGCACGATGGGTTATGTACCATAATCCAAAGAAATGGCAATATACAATAATATTAACGTTCCAGCTATCACCGTTCATGAGATACAGGCTGGTGACAAACAGACAGATAGACAGCGGAATCTTATTAAAACGGTTCCGTTTTTTACTCTTTGGATACGAACCCTATAAAACATAAATATATTTAAGTGGGCTCCTATACAAGAATTTTTCGCTAAGTTTCATAGATTCCAATAGATGAGTTCCCACTATGCATATTCAGATTACGGTTAATGATTTCTATTGAATATTTACAAATATTTTTTTACTTAATAGTTCTAATTACACTACTTCCTGTAATCTAAATAAATATACCTACAGCTTAAAAGGGTAGAGTTAATTTGGTGACAACGTTTTGATAACTGTCACCATTTTTAAATGTTTTTCAAAGCAAAAGAACGACTGTTTTAAACCCGACTATGTGTTTTTTTTTTATTTAATTATAATTAAAGCATATAAAAATATACATAAGACAGGTTAGAAATGGTTTACTAATCTGTATTATAACCTAAACCCTTATAACGTAGCATTTACTAATAAAAGATTGTTTCAAAATTCAACCTCCAAGGGTATAAATAGTGGTTAAAAGTTTCTATAAATTAGGCCAACAAAAACTTTAATACGCGGACGTAATTGAGGGCACCAATCCGCGTGAATATTATATATTAACTACATTATTTTCCACCAGAAATTAGGTCCCTCCGTAAAATATATGAGTGAATTATGAATATATTTTCTTTATACGAGTATAAGTACTTATTATAACAATCCTACTACTATCATAAACGCGAAAATTGGTAGAGATGAATGTACTTATAATATATAGATGTTTGTTACACTTTCACGTAAAAACTATTGGACAGATTTTGATGAAACTACAGTAAAATAGCGTATGTGTTCACGCAATAACAATTATATGTCGGAAAAAAATCTTATCTTTGATAGTCACCAATAATTTACGCGGGTGAAGCTGCAAGCGGAAAGGTAGTATGTAATAATAATACTCTGCTTTTTATATGAAAAGTGCTTAGTTTTATCCCGTAGGGAAGAAAACAAGAAACTCTGCGGGCAGTAAAAAAGAAAGCCTCAATTCACATGTTTGTTAGCTTAGCCTTCATATCTGCTGACAATCACATGTGATCCGACGGTTATTTTACTTCCCTGGGCGTGTAACTATACTATTAATACGCATATAAGAAACAGATTCATCTAATTGACAATTAAAAATACTTATAAAAATTGAAAATGACGTTCATTATTGTTTCGTTTTGAAGTTAAAGCGCTAAGTTCATCTTAAACTGGTCACTGGAATTCCAGGGAACTAATCCCGCTGAATTGAAACATAACACCGAAGGTTGACGCAAACTAAGATCTTTGTACGTTGGTTAATAATTCCTTGGTCGGTATCGCATGTTAACTACAGACCCACTTTGGGTAACTTGTCGAATGAATTATGTAAAGTACAGAAGCTATTTGGGTAATGATTGAAGGTTTTGGATAAGCACGCGAGATTCTTTTTAACTAACCAATCACCGAACAATAACATGACACTTTGTTAAGTAGGCATTATTTGCATAAGTCCATATTGTAAACAACAGAATATTACAATAAGAAAAATCTCAGATTAAATGTAACGATTGTGTGATCTGAGGCTTTTTTTTCTGGCCTATAGTCTGCTTTTCTTTCTGCTCGATGGAGTCAAGAAGTGGCGTTAAGCGTAGAGAAAAACAGGAGCCATTTTCCGCCCGTAAAGCAGAAAAAAGATATAGCTCATTCCACGAATTATATTGCTAGAAACAAAAGAACGTCACTAATATGTACGTACGTTTTATTTAATATTTCTTGATTTAAAATATTTATATATTAGCACATATGCCAAGTTTGGGATATATTCTAAAAATTTTTAAAGAAAGAATACTAGGATTTACAAAAAATCAATCCGGTCTAGCCACTTAGCAAATAAGATAAAAAACTTTAAAAGAAAAACTGTTCTTTGAATGTCTTCGAAATGTAATGTATAAATATATAATTATAAGGGAAGTATGTACTTATGCATCTACAAATAATCAACGACATTAGATGCCGGGCTGGGTTAGATTCCCAACGGGGACAGGATTTTCTGTTATTAACATAGATGTCTGTATTTTTGGTTCTGGGTGCTTATTAAATTTATTTTTGTAACTAGATTTAAGTATTTCTATGTATAAGTGTCATTGTCTAACACCCATAACACAAACATATAGTATGGTTGCTTTGGGGTCAGATCAATTGGCGTAATTTTTCCATCAATATTTATATATTTAGTTTCAAAAAGAGGCGAAAATTCATTCCCAAGCAGCAGTTTTCAGATAAACTGTAATAAACTAAAAACAAGTTGCCCTCCCCGGGAATCAAATAATCCAGGACCTCGTGCTTCAAAATCGATCAACTACCACAAAGGCGGTCTCTCGATTCTCTTCTAATAAGATGAAAAATCTATTTCATCTCCCAGCGCCATTTCATCAAGCGCTGGATAGATTATTACTCCTTTCAATTAACCTGTAATTTTATTTGACAATTTTTGAATAGCAAGACAAACGAAGTCTGTGATCTCGTTAAGGCCATTGTTTCGGAGCACAAAGTCACTCGGAAATTGACTAGGCTGTTTGAGAAAATGTCATTACTTAATAAATACGGAAATCCGGTAATCTTTACTTAGTATTTTAAAAAATGGAATATATTTTTAAGTTTTTTCTTGACAGCTTGTCAAATCTAAATTATGTTCATGAAGCTATAGGTACTTGATACTCAATACTCTTTGCCTACTTACAAGAAATCTAGCTTGAAGATACGTTTGTGTGCGTGAATCATTGTCGGTCGGTTGGTCGTCGGTTTAAATATGGCGGGCTTGTTACTTATAATTATAAAAGTTCGTAAAATTCACAACGAATTTTCACTGATGAAAACTTGTCAAGGGATATCCCAACGGTGTAGTGTAAGATCCGGCTGCAGAATTGTGTAGTTATCGAGTACATATTAAAATCAATTTAATTATATTTCAGATTAGGAGAATATATGTATATATTTACCAGGCATAGGTTACTTCTATATTAGAATTTTATTTTGGAAATATATAAAATAAAATAATTAAATAACGCGGATGCAGTTGCAGGCACTAGTCTTAAATATAAGTAAAAATGTAGTTTTCAGTATTTCGGGTCCTCTGTATAGAATAGACCAACTGCCTTCCTACCAGGCAGCTCATTAGAGGCGAGCATATGTTAACTGGGTCACTTCCAATATGACCACTGGTAGAAGAGTGATGTGCAACAACTCGCCCAGGTAGGGATCCACCGCTTTACCTATTTCTGCCGCCATAATGATACTGTCGTGTTTCGGTCTGGAGGGTGGAGTAGCCGTTGGGTAGCCGGTAAATTGTCTAACAGCCTGACCACAGACGGTGGCGCACCTACAATATCTATGGTGCCTATAGGCTGCAGTTGTTTCTTACCATTAGGAGACCCATGTGCTTGCTCTATGTCTTATCTCATAACAAAACATAGTCGATAACTAAATAATCCTGCAGCCGGATCTTGGACTAGGGGGAGTATTCTGAACGCAGTAAATACAATATGTCATTCAATTCTTACCTCAGGAGGATAAGCGCGGGTAAAGTTCACTCAAATGAAAACGTAATAAAATTGTCATTTTGTCACGTTTTGAGAGAAATCTATTGAAGTGATACATTATATCATGTCTTATAGTTCGTTATATTGTTGTACCCTAGCTTGGCTCGGTTGTTTGTTTTTTGTCAGCTTTCACCTACATGAAAAAATTACCATCTGACGAAAAGTTTATGAAAATAGTCTTTTACACCAAGTGCTACCGACAAAGTTGCAATTTCATTTCAAAACCTAGACCTATCCAGTAACTTAAGTAAATCAAATATTATGTAAAAACCCTGCTTAGTACCCATTATTAATATCGTTTCTTTTTTCTGTTGACCCAAAGGTTCGCTGGTATAAAATGCTATACGCATTAAGCTCGCCTTTTGCATAACATATTTGTATATTATGTTTACCATCAAAAACATCGTGTAATAAAACCAAGTCTCACAGCATGTTTTAGACAACCGTATTGATCTATTTATTTATTTAAATTCTTTATTGCACAAAATTATGTACAAAAGGCGAACTTAATGCCAATAAGCATTTTCTCCCAGTTTACCCTCAGGGTAGTGGAGACAAAATAAACATTGTCAGTAAACAGTAACAGTAAATATTGTCAGAGATTAAACATTATCGTTATTAGAAACTTTAAATAAAATTATGTTAATTATGGTATGTTAACCCTTAATTTGACACTATTAAGTGTACTCAACGCTCAAATCGTGATAAAATATATCTATATTTTTCTTGCCTTATTTTTTTTTGCAGTTACATGATTCATGATATAGTCTATTTTGATAGAAAAAAATATTCGAATCTGGTAGCAACATCCAATTTGACAGTATTGAGTTAAAATGGTAACAAAACGTAAAGCGCTTCGGACTATTCAGGTAAATATAAGATTATATATTATATCTAAAATAGCCAAAATCAACAAACCTACTTGTTATATGGATGACGTGAAATTTGATAATACTTATAGACCAATAATTTTTAGAATGATCTTGTCAATGTGATTATTGCATAAAATGATTCACGCCTGTATTTTGTCTGAAATGTAACATTGGACTTTGCTTTGTAAAATACTGCATTTATCATTCTAATTATTAATTTTTTCGACATTTTATTTTTTTCTTCCAAATAAACATTATTTTTTCTATAAACTATGTTTGATTTTACTGTATCCTAAAAACAATATGTTAAGAATACTCAACACGTGTACTTCACCTTATTTTCTATAACATCAAATTTTGTTGAGTATACTTAACACTCATTATCTAGGAAATCTTTCGATAAATAATTTTATATATATTTTTTCCACACTTTATTATCGTCTAACAGCAATATATTTTCATCTTAACATATTACTACAACTTAACTTGGTTTGCCAAATTAAGGGTTAATAAATAAAATTGGAGTCTCTATACTAAAATAACTGCTTTTTACTAAATGCATGTGTATGTATACATGGTGTTTATACCAAAATAACTTTTTTTTTTTTAATTTTTTATCTATTAGTCTTTTTTCTGTGTGTTTGTTCCAGTTAATGCCTGGAACGGCTGGACTTATTTTCACCTGACTTTCATACGCAGTTAGCTGATATAATAAGAAGTTAAACTTTGCCTACTCTGACAAAATCGACCCAGTCGTTCTGGAGCCGGAAAGAAACAGACAGACAAAATGTTTAAAAATTCTGTTCTTGTATATTTACTGTTTTTGTATATAACATATAATGTATTCAGTAAACATTTTTAATTAGTGTTTTCAAAAATAAACGGCCTAACACCCGGGCCACAGGACAGTGACGCACCTACAACATCTATGGTGTTTATATGCCGCGGTTGTCTCTTACCATCAGGACAGCCGTGTGCTTGATCGCTGTCTTCACTACATATTATAAAACAACGTCACTTTTTTTGTCTGTCCCTATGTATGCTTAAATCTTTAAAACTAAGCAACGGATTTTGATGCGGTTTTTTGATAGATAGAGTGATTCAAGAGGAAGGTTTTTATGTATATAACATGTATGCGTGTGAAGCCGGGGCGGGTCGCTAGTGTACCATAAAAAAACTTATGTTTTATCCAACATTATAACCTTCCATACAAATTTAACTTGATCATAATTTAAATCTCGTTTTATCAAATTATTTAATACATTCATATGCACTGACCTACTCCAATTTAGCATTTAAGCGCAACAAAATTATATTCCGGCTCACAATGAACCTCACATGCTATTATTTTCGTATTAACTTGATTGGTCCAGGCCACTGTAAAAAATAACAGAGGCGATGATAATAATAGCTTTTCTGTTTTGTACCCTACCTGTTTATATTACTTTTGGTATTCCATAAAAACGACAGACGATCGGCATCGATCATCTGAGAACGGTGGATTAATTGTGAGCGTGTTAAAAACTGCCCAAAAATGTGTTTCAGTTGGCTTAAATTACATCTCTGAATTATTTTATCATAATCTTCGAAAACAATCAAATAATATCGTTGGATAATCGTGGGTGCATATCCTTGGACGTGATTAAACATTTTTAACAAGAAAATGAATAATATTTAGGAAAAAGATTCATTTTAAGTTTTTTAAATAATTGAAAGATTTAAAAGAGATGCACATGGAATAGTTCAACTGCTGTCAATTATGGGTTACATACAGGCCTTTTGCTTGTCAACTCTATACAATACATGTTATAAAAACTGCAGTTAGTATATTAAGAAATACGCCGTTTTACACTTTAATTCGTGATACAATATAAAATACAAATTACGCGTCAGGTTTCTGATGTAACACAATTCAGCTCCATCGTAATAAAAAAAACACTTTTATACTTTTTCTAATACACTTTCCCGATCATTATTTCTTTGTACACATCTAGTCTAAGAAAAAGGAAATAGAAATAAATACAGTACAAGAGGTAAGCCAGTCACGGATAAGAGATATAGCAAAAGAAAAATAGTAGACAGTGTTTTCTTTCAGTATATGTAGAAGTTTATTTTTAGACAGTTAATCTAGTTGTAAATTATAATCCATGTTCAAAGCTTAAGTCTCCGCCTTAATAAGAAATTACTTCAAGATAAGGCGACTGTTTGCTTTGACTTAAATAAAGTTATTAATGAACATTTTAATTACGCGTTCTTGAAATAATTCATTTAACGTTTTTCTTCAAATGTATAAAATTATTCCTTTGTTTACGATTGATATTAACTTTTCTTTGTTCAAGACCCGCGGTATTAAAAGTGGTTGTTAAATTTAGTTCAAACTTAATAGCTACTAAAAATGTTTAAAAGCTTTTATATTAACATTTTATTAGATAATTAAAATATCTAGATGTTTAAAAATATAAAATCATACTAAAATTTTGATTTTTTTGGTGGATAATATTTATTTTGAAACCTTTGTATAGTGTAAAGTACCTATACATATATGTTCAAAGTCAAAAATTTTAAAAGTTCTTTTTAGGGTTCAGTACCCAAAAGGTACCTGGGCCCTATTAAGACTCCGCTGTCCGTCTGTGTGTCCGTCTGTTTGTCTATCACAAAACTGAATTTCATGATCTGAGTTAGATATACAGTTGACATTTTCAGATTTTTGCCCTTTTTGTGCGCTAGTCCGACTCGCACTTGGCCGGTTTATTTATTTGACTCTTAATTGTTAACAAAGTGATTTCCACAAGTAGGTAAATGTGTAAAATTAAACAAAAGATGAACTCCAAAATGAATATCTTCCGATTAATATAACAGAGTCTAAAATAGAAATGTATAATGTACAATAATATTATAATTATATATAATTTGACATATTTAATACTATGAATGAATAAATTTTAATATTAAAATAGTTTCTAAATCTCCCCTCCCCGCGGGGAAAAAATCAGACGCTGGTAACACTATTAGTTTTTAATTTTTTTGTATTTATGTCTACCCACGTTTTTTTAGAATAACGACTGCAAACCAAAATATTGTTAGTAACTTAAGAAAAGTAAAATGTGAAACCGGTTGGCCATTTAAAAGATAATTTTCAAATATACCTAAGTTTAAGTCAAAAAGTACATATGTTTCTCATTTGAAATATGAATATGTGGTAGTTTCACTAAGCGCCAAAGATAAATAATCACGACATAGTACAAAAGACATGGCGTTGACAGTTAATTTTCGAAATTTGCGAGGGAATTTCAAAAATACTCCTTTTAAATACCTAATTAATTTGATTAATAAAAACTTGAATATTGGTAAAAATATTTACGTGGGTATATTTCTTCAGCAATAAATATTACACGTTAGTTTTTGGGCCATATCTAAATCACATGCATATTGCCTATTAGTATAAATAATAAATTATTACTGGTCAACGTATTTCAACCATCATAATAACAATTTGAAAGTAGAGCGAGTCAAGTGCGAGTCAGACTAGGAAACGAAGGGTTCCGTTATCTATAAAAACATCAAAAAATCACGTTTGTTGTATGGGAGCACCCTTTATATATTTATTTTATTCGTTTTTAATATTTGTTGTTATAACGGCAAGAGAAATACATCATCTGTGAAAATTCCAACAGTCTGTCACGGTTCATGGATACGGTCTGGTGACAGACAGACAGACAGACAGACGGACTGCTTGGTAATAGGACGCCGTTTTGGTACGGAAGAAGCTAAAATTTTTCCACCTACCCGCAACCTTTGGAGTCTATAAACGACTTAAATTAGTTACCGTCGGGATCCCATCTGATATTTTACATCTCAATCTCTTAGAAAATGTTAATTGCATTATAAATTCATAACTCAAGTGCTTTATAACAAAAACTGTGTTAGATTAAATTAATTATTTCATAACTTAGCTTTATTACACCTTAATTCGTACCAACAAAATAATAAAGCGTAAAAAATAACGTAGGTACATCAAATATAAAAAAAATACATTCACGCCTATTATCCCGTAAGTGGTAGGCAGAGGTGTGCTAGTATATCCACGACTGGTACGTCCGTAGATATACTAGAACCCCCATGATTAGCCAAGGTATTAGGACTCATGATGTGATAAGGCACATTCTGATCCCGGGTAATGTAAAGCTTACTCAGAATAATCACAAAAACATTTAAGAAAAGTATCCTGACCTGAGAATTGAACCCGGGACCCTACGCGGCTAACGGTCTTATGTCTTAACAATCGTACCGTTACACCACAGAGGCGATAATCATATTCATATATGTACCTAATTAATCACATAGATGATGTTATAACAAATTTATAATCGTAATAATTTATTTTTCCTATCACAGAAACAAGTTATGTAATTTATCAAACAGATGGCGTGAAAATAAACTTATAATTATAATTTATTGCAACATTGAAATAAATAAATTACTTTATCATATAGATGGCGTTAAAACAAAGTTGTTATTATAATAATTTATTTCAACATTGGTACATACAAATTACAAAATCATTCGACGGCGTTAAAATTAACGATCAATTGATTTGAAACAACAACAAGCAAAATAAAAATAATAATGCCTAATCATAGTCAAAGACAAATGTTCTTGTAATACACGAAGAGCACCAACATTAAAGGTTAAATAGCATAAGGGCCTCATGTTTCTGGTATGAATGGGACGATAAAACTTTTAAGTTAATAGTTAGTGTGGGTAGTGGGTGTATTTTTTAGGGTTCTGCTATCTGAAAAACGAAACCTTTATTGTTATGTATTTATGTAACATAGCATGGTATCTATTTATAATTAAGTTGTATATACTATCTATACTAATATTAAGTATAAGGAGGAAATATTTGATTGTTATTTGAATTGAATAGTCTCCGAAACTATTGCACCGATTTGAAAAATTCTTTTACCATTTGTAGCGGACATTATCTCTGATGAATATAGGCTACTTTTTACCGCGGAAAAATGCTTCATTATTACGGAAAAACGGCTAATAGGATAACGGGTAGTAAGAATTTTCTTTCCGTACTTATCTATTGCACATAACTTCTAAATAGCTAAACCTATTGGGTTGAAATTTTTTAAGGATATATCGATGGTTTCCTGTATGATTTAAAAATACAATCAGACCCGGTAGGTGGCGCTGCTGTCATGTTAACTACGAACTAACCATGCGAAGCTGGGTCGGCAAGCTAGTTTTTAATAAAATGTATACACATTAATTATGAAACCCTTTGTGACCGACTTTGACGCACGAGGTTGCCTTGAAAGTGCCTTCTTTGAAGATAAAATATTTGACTTTTACATACTTGCACTCGCTTGCTTTTTAGCTCAGATGTATATTTTTTGTTGGTATTTAAAAAACATTTATCATTTAAAATCTTGTACTTTTATAAATACACGTACCTAGATATTCATTTTCTGATGTAGATTATGAACATCAAACCCAAAGTCTACCATCACTGTATGTATTTCAGTCTTATAATAGAAACTAAAATATTATACAGAACCTACGATAAAAGTATTTTTCCATCGTGTATATTTGTTGTGGGCGGAATTATTAAAGACAATTTGGACTCGCACTTCACGTTTTTTATGTGTATATCTGTCATGCGAGGCGCCTCTGGCTCGTTGCGTCTCACAGCAGGTGTCCTGGGTGCACCAAACATGATTCACTTAATTTATTACTCGCCAGTAATGCGTTTTTACCTCCAACTTTCCAATTTGGTGTTTCGAGAATGATTAACATTACCCCCAATTAGTTGTTGTTTTTAGGATTCCGTACTCAAAGGGCAAAAACGGATTAGTAAATGATTATGAAACGCGTTGGTTTAAATAAAAAAAAACTGTTATCTGTCAATATTAATATTTTCCTGAATCGTATGTTATACAAGAGACTAATATTAGTACAGTCTCGGGTGGTGATTTGAGATCTGAAGACAGTTGCTAAGCGCAAAACTCGAAAATGGCTGAACCGATTTTGGGTGATTGCTTTTTTGTCGTATTTGGCGAAGTCTGAGGAATGTTATTATGGAAGGGAAAAACTGGGAAATGTTCAAGGAATATAGGTAAAAAACTCTTCAATTTTTATCAATGAAGTTCGTCGGGTCAATTAGTTTTGAATGTAAACCTATTCTATTAAATAGTTCCGTCATATCGTTCCCATTCGTTAATATAAGTGAATGAATTTAATTAAATAACGGATTAATTAAAACCATTCGAAGTACAAACACGATAGCCAACAAAACTTTAATCAGGAGTAGTTGATTTGGCCTTAATTAATTTTCAAAGGAGTTGGAAGAAAACTCCAATATGAAACCCTTTGTAGGAATGCCTATTTGAGGCTTCGGTTAATTTTGTATGGCGCTTGTAGCCGATAAGTACTGGAATATGGCGTTTATTTCTATTTCTAGATTGGTATTAACGTCTGGATCAATATTTGGTTCTTTTATGCTATATACAAAGAAGTACACGGGATTCTGGGGAAAATATATGTTGTACTAGCTGTGCCTGCGACTTCCTCCGCGTTCTTATTCAATTATTTTAATTATTTCTAAAACAAAAGTATCCTAAGCTGTTCCTTGTTAAATTATCTGTCTGCCAGTGAAAGTCCTGTCAAAATTGGTCTAGTCGTTTCAGGGATAAACGGGTTCAAACACACCAAGAGACCGACCGATAGACTAATATGTACTTTTGTAAATATAAATATGCACATAGTAAAAAGTGCTTATTTTAATATTTACATATAGACACTCCAATTATTTTATTTATTTGTACTATATATTATCATTGTTAATTTTATATGATGTTTGTCTATTTTAAATTTTTTGATGCACTATAAATAGTTATTCTATTTATCCTATGAGCAGGTACATTGTTGTAAAAAAGTGGTAAAAAAACACGCTGTCTCTTTGTGATTCCCAACCTTTAACTACTGTAACTGTGACTCATTCATAACAGGTATCAAACCCCAAATGCACTGTCAGAAGCGAGATAAGTATAATATTTTTACTGGCATGGACAAATAACGGAACAATGCCAGTGTTACGTTTGGTCAACAAAAAGGTTCTGCGAGCTAAGATTTTTTGTCGACCCTGCTAAATTAAACAGGGAAGCCGATGTTTTTATTTTACACAGACCAAGCGACGTTACAATGAAAATAGGTGCGGATACTTTTAGAAAAGTGGCTAACTATGCTATTTTAAACAAGACGCCATGTTTTCACTGTGAGCGTGCGCTGAATAATACTTTTTATTTTCTGAATTATCTTTCGAATACTACACATTACCGAACAAAAAGTTGGGTTATATTTTCAACTTGTTGCTCCTATTTTTTTAATTATAAAAACCCATTTTTTTTTCTGCTTCGACAAGAATCAATCCATCTATACAAATAAAAAAATTAGTGTCTGTGATATTAAAATAACCGCTTTTTAATAAATGCATAATAATATGTTTACAAGGTACATATAATAAAAAAATATTTTCGTTTGTATATCTGTCTGTACCCGCTAACCTCTGGACGGCTAGACCGATTTTGATGAGAATTTCACTGGCAAACAGCTTGTACAAGGTATATATAACAAAATAATATATTTTTTTGTATGTCTGTCTGTTTGTCCCCGCTAACCTGTGAAACGGCTAGACCGATTTTGATGAGACTTTCACTGGCAGACAGCTGATGTAATAAGGAAAAGCTTAAGCTATTTTTGTTTTGAAATGTGTAAATCAGGAAATAAGATCGCGGACGAAGTCGCGGGTGCCGCTAGTTTGTAAATAATACATATTTCGAGTTAATTTACCCCATTATTGCTTTTAGATACCTAAATAGAATTAGAACTATATTATTGTAAAGTTTTATCCATATCTGTCCGGTAGTAGTTTCGTAAAAGAATAACAAACAAACAGCCATATATACTAAAAAAATCCGTGTAAATATTAATAGGATGCACCATTGTATCTATAATCTAATAATCTGACAGCTGGGAACATTAAAATGAAAAAAATACTGCAAATAAAGACAAAAACGGCCAAGTGCCAGCAGGAACCACGCACGAAGGGTTCCGTACAATTTCTGTAAAAACTTAAAAAAATGATTTTATTCTGCTTTTAGTGTTTGTTATAGTGACAACAGAAATAAATCATCTGTGAAATTTTCAACTATCTAGCTATTAGGGTTTAATGAGATACAGCCTGTTTACAGATATCAGAGTCTTAATTTAATAATAGGGTCACGTTTTGACCCATTGGGTACGAAACCTTAAACAATACTAAAGCTCAAAAATCTACCAACCAAATATATATCTTACTCAAATAATATTATCGATATGTATATTTGATCAGCCGATCGCGAAGACGCATTGCAAATATCAATATTTGTGCCCACACCGTCATAATTATTTGAGCACTTGCACCTCCTCGCATTTCATCTTAAGCCGTGTGTACATTAAATAAAAAAAATATTGACAAACTGTTCCGTCAAAATAGGTGTTGACCGATTCTCAATCCTACCAAAAATGCACACAAAATTTCATGATGAAATAAAATGGGATGAAATGTACCTTATGTCCTTCTCTTGATGTTAAGCTACTCGTACCTCCCTAGCAATTTTTAGCCAAATTGGTACAGTTGTTTTTGAGTTATAAACAGTGTAACTAACACAACTTTCTTTTGTGTAATACTAGCTGTACCCGCGATTTCATCTGCGTTTTTATTTAATTGTTTTTTTTCATACATTTTTGAAAACTAATCCGTTCTTTATGAAATAAGACGCCTGCCAGTGAAAGTTCCGTCAATATTCATACAGTGGTTTTAGAGATTTTAGCGGGTACAAACATATCGACAGACAGACAGACGAAAAATTCTAAAATATACTGTTTAGTATATGTACTATGTGTATGTTTTAATATTACATGTACAACACTCCAATTTTATTTATTTGTATAGATGAGAAATAATAGTGATAGACAAAAGAGGTCTAGGTATAGACACCATAGATGTACCATCAGTAGCCAGTTCTATATACATATATATCATAAAGCGACGTTACATTGACCAGAAAGGTTCAATTAACATTCCGTGACCTGTATTAACGCCTCGGTACGGAACCAATCTGTCAAAGGCTTTCTTAATTGTTTACGTTCAAAATATTCTGATCATTTGGAACCCAGCTGTTCATTTGTCGTTAAACTTTAATTGTTTTAGTCCGCACCAAATATTATATTTGTCATAGTAATATCTATACAAATAAATAAAATTGGAGTGTCTGTATGTAATATTAAAATAACAGCTTTTTACTAAATTCATATATATGTAAGGTATATAATATACAAGTACTAAAACAGTAATTTTTAGAATTTTTGTCTGTTTGTACCCGCTAATCTCCAAAACGGCTGGACTGATTTTGACGGGACTTTCACTGGCAGACAGCTAATTTAATAAGGAAAGGCTTAGGCTACTTTTATTATAGAATTTTATTTTAGAAATCAATAAAATTAAGTAATTAAAGAAAAATGCGGACGAAGTCGCGGTCACAATTCTAAAAAAATGTAGTTTTGATATATGTACCTTGTAAACATACATATGCATTTAGTTAAAAGCGGTTATTTTAACATTACATACAGACACTCCAATTTTATTTATTTGTATAGGTGAAGTCTTATCGTGGGACCTATTATCGTTGGCTAATCTTAGATGCATATGTAGTTTTGCCTACCCTTTCAAAGTACCCTTTCAATTTATATTTTTGATATTCTAAACATCTATATTTTGGTGTCCTAACTTTAGGACGGTTTGTTTATTTAATACTAGCTACCCGCCCCGGCTTCGCACGAGTATACTATACATGTTATATACATAAAAACCTTCGTCTTGAATCACTCTATCTATTAAAAAACCGCATCAAAATCCGCTGCTTAGTTTTAAATATTTAAGCATACATAGGGGCAGACAGAGAAAGTGACTTTATTTTATAATATGTAGTGATTGTAAAATACGTTATAAAAATGCATTTTTTATACCAAAACCATAAATAAATACATAAAGTCAGGCAACATTGTAGCAAAACCGTGTCCGAACATTACGAGCCATTAGGACTAAAATAAACCTTAGTACTGGGACATCTGTTTCTAACATTGGCTCGTTTTGCGAGTCGGTTTATTTTGTTTTGTCCCTTAATAAGTGTTGGGTAACAAAACTCATTACATGCTGTCTGTGGAATCTACCTGTTAGTTTTGAAATAAACTTACTGTGCTGCAATACCCCTTGTGTATAATCACTTCGCCACATATTATAAAACAAAATCCCTCGCCGCGTCTGTCTGTTCGAATAAACTCAATGAGAACTGGATGAATTTTCATATTGTTTTCAACAACATGTAGAGTGATCTCTGAGGTAGGTATTAGTGTATGATAAGTTTAAGTTTTATGCAAAAAATTAGCCGATTTATTTTGTGCAAAAAATTTGAGTGCCTTTATTTAATATTAAAATAACCGCTTTTCACTAAGTGCACATGTTTTCTTACAAGATACCGTTTTGGTGTATGAACCTCGTAAACATAGGTACACTTAGTAAAAAGTGATAATTTTAATATTACATACTCCGATTTTATTTATTTGTGTAGATTATATTATATATTTTTTGACGAAAATTGTAAAAAAATGTTATTTTGGTAAATATTCAATGTTATTTTAGTAAATAAAATCGGTTATTTTAATTTCACACTTGAAAAACACTTAAATATTGTTTTTTGGCTAACTTAAAAAACTCACAAGAACAAATTTCCTTACTCGGAACTCGAACTCGGGACACTGCAAAATTAGACACTGACTACTCGACTAGGCGATCAAAAGTTGAATTAAACAGATCAATCATTTTTATTCATACCAAATTAATGCATGCCTCAATGTAAGGCCTGAGGAGTTAGTTAATAGTAAGTACGAGGTTAAAGGACTTACTCCACGAAGGTTCCCGCTAGGGATTTTTAATTATGTGATTTAACTGGGCGAAGCTTCACTGATTAACAAGTTTATCGTTGAGAAAGCAGCCTTTATTTATATGGTATTGTGGATTACGCGACGTGGAACCCAAGTAATATATAGCCCTGCACAAACTTGACACATCAGAAAGATAAATGGTTGAAGTAATAGGTAATATTTCTTTATAAACAGTCTTGGTTTACATTGATACACATTGGGTTTTGTTCTAAGTGAAGAAAATAATATAAATCTAATACCTTAAAACGAGCAATTCTTGTATATATCAGCGATTTCGAAAACGGCTCAAACGATTTTCTTGAAATTTTGTATTTAGGGGGTTTCGGGGGTTTTATTTTCAGGTTTCTTTTATTAACCGTGTTTTCATTGAATAAAAACCTATATCATTACAATACAAATCTAAATTTCCCAAATATTTGCAAAATTAGAATAGCTCAGTTAGGAAATCGGGCGCCTTAATTCGTAGAAACCTGGGCTTAAAACGCAGACCGATTGTTTCTTTTACATGCAAGTAGTTGTATACTAACTTGCTATCGTCCAGCTGCTGACAGTTTTTCCGTGTTGGTCTGGGTTTACCTTGTAGAATAGACTATCTATCTTGAGGGGAGCATGGGTTAACTGGGTCATTACGAACATGACCACTGGTGTCACAGTGCTGTGCAGCAACTCACTAGGGTAAGAATCCAATACTTTACCTGCCGCCATAATGACATTGTCGTGTCCTGGTCCGGAGGGTAGGGTAGCCGCTAAACTTGCACATACTGGTCTAACACAAAGAGTGACGCACCTACAACATCTATGGTGTCTATAAACCATGGTCATTACATCAGGGGACACATATGTTCGTTGCTGTCTAATCCCATAAGAATTGAAATAAGATAGACAAGCACACGTGATGGCAAGTAACCATCTTGGCTATAAATACCATAGATGTAGATGCGTCACAATACCATGGCCGGACTGTTATGCGTGATGTGCAAGTTTACCGGCTGCCCTACCCTCCGGACCGGAACACGACAATGTCATGGAGGAATGGGTGACGCGGTGGGCAATTTTCTTGACTCCACTTCACCACTAGAGTTTGTGTTAGTTTTGATGCATTTCATTTATTATTGGCATAATCTATATCCATAAGCCCTTATGCTTTTGTAGGTGAGGTTTGTCGCCTATTACATTATGGGCCTTAGTACCTTGGCTAATCGTGGGTGTTCTAGTTTCTCTTTGACTTACCTACCCGTCGTGGATATACTAGCACACCTCTGTCTATCCCTTCCGGGATTATAGGCGTGAGGGTACCATTAACTGTACCTTTCCAAACCTATCAACTAGTTTATACACTAGCGAATCTGCGGTTGAGGCATTTTGAATTTATTGAATATAATAATTAATCATTTTAATTTATCGTCAAATGAACGGACTTCTCAGTGGGAGGTGTGAGATAAGTGAAGTAAGTTAGGAGCTACGACCAGGAAAGTTTCCCGCTTGGGTATTTTTAATTATGTGATTAAACTAGGCGAAGCTTCACTGATTAACAAGTTTACCTCTGGGCGAGCTTTATTTATAAGCTTCCCACCAGAGGTTTCGCCTGCGTAAATTATTTTGATAAGACAGATAACTTTCAAAGGGCAGACATTTTTCCGACTTATAGCACTTATTGTTTGAAAACATACTCTCTTTTAAATGTAGTCGGTTAAAAAGTCTATGTCCTTCCTCAAGGTCAACTCTATATCTGTACCAAATTTAATTAAAATTGGTTCAGTGGTTTAGGTGTGAAGGCGTAACAAACAGACAGAGTAACTTTCGCATTTATAATACTTGAATATAATATTTTCCGGGTTCCGTTGCAGAATAGGCCAACTGCCTTCCACCCAGGCAGCTCGTTAGAGGCGAGCACAGGGTCTATTGTCACCAACACCGTGACATCGACTAGGTGGTAAAGTCTTGAAACGACTCGCCCGGATTGGTACCACCGCCTTACCTATTCCAGCCACAATAGCAACAGTGCTCGCCATTGTCGTGTTCTGGTCTGGAGGGTAGGATAGCCGGTAAACTTACTCACGCAAGATGCTTACCATCCCAGCCTCAGGTTGGCAACGCATCATTTCCACCTTTTGGTGTCCATAGGCGACGTGTATTTCTTACCATCAGGAAATCCGTCTGCTAGTTTGCCTTCTATTACCATAAAAAAAAAGTTATACTCGTTTATATGTAAAAGGTTTGTACCTTCCCGATATGACTTAAATCTGAGAAAAGAAGCAAGGATAATACGGTGCTGATAGCACTGTAATATCAGTTGTAGTAAGACCTCGGAAATAATTTCTTTTAAGTACGTAACGGTTTATTAAGGGACTAAGCGGCCTTTGTTGAAGCGATGCATAGCGCTTTAGACCCAGATTAACGCAATCGGGCGTAGTGTTTTATCTTCATTTACACAATACACGTGTGTTACTATTTAGATTCGTTGGCCTAGTGGTATGCGCTTCGGACTTCCATCCCGGTAGTCCAGGTTTGAACCTCGCTACAAACCAATGAGTTTTTATAACTTAAGTGTATTTTCTGAGTGCTCTTACGGTGAAGGATATGGCGACGGACTTGCTACCTGTGACAGGTGGCAAGTCCGTCCGTCGTAATCAAGCTAATCGTGGGTGCATATATACTCTCTGAAAATCCTCTCGAGGAAATAGACGATATATACGTAGATGAAGGCGCGTTGCCAATCTGAAGTTAGTATCTTTTTGCGGACACAATAGAACACGACAGTGACCAGCACTGATATTATACCGCATGAAATTAGAAAAGTTGTGATGTCCACCTATACCTAATCTGTTAGAATAAGCAACCTAAATTAGCGAGACACGAGACAGTTTATTGGTGAGCGATGGGGTTGTCACACACCTAAAACAAAAGTATATTCGGTGACCATTACTACCAGGTGGCTCGTTTGCTTGAAATTCCTTTAAAACACATTTTATCTATACAACATAATACTCGTATGGAATTGAGAACGTATACATCATTAACATAATAGTCCCATTATGAATTTAAATTGCCTAAAATACAAAATATTTTTCCAAATCAAAGATGAAGATAAAAGCGAAGGACGCAATCTGTACCAGTTTAATAAAACCAGCCAAGTGCGAGTCGGACTTAGGCACGAAGGGTTTCGTACCAATATCAAAAAAAAAGTTGCAAAATCGCCTTTTTAAATATTTTTGTAGTATATAAATAAAACATTGTCTACGTGAGTCATTTTTGGCTATGCCATTTGTTAATATTAATAGAACTAAATATTAACATTCAATCTAAATCCACGTACCGCGATCTAAATATTAATAGCGCCATCTATTGGATGTGGGGAGAAAATTAACAAGAAATCATGTCTGTTATGTAGAAGCTCCGTTAAATATTTACTTTGTTCTGTTTTTTTATTATTTGTCAATATAGCGGCAACAGAAATACATAATCTGTGAAAATTTCAACTGTTTAGCAATCGCGGTTTATGAGATACAGCCTGGTGACAAACAGACAGACGGACAAAGAAATCTTAGTGATAGGTTATTTAACTTTTAGATTCGGAACCCTAAAAATGAAAAGTTTATTTTTGTATTCGAACTCGCGAACTTCTGAAACCATCTGATGGAAAAGTACGTTTAAAAGACTTGCCTATTCTCGTTACGACACCCGCACATTAAATCACATTTAGAGATTTCTCGGCCGCTTCCTGATCGGTATTGATAAAACTTAATTTTAAGTTGTCCAATTTAAAATATTAGCTTGGCTACTAAATCTGTAGCATGATTGAATATTTTCAATAATTAAAGTTAACTTATTTTGTTATCGCCTCTGTGGTATAACGGTATAAGTGTTGCCTGTTAAACGGTCTTAACAGGCGACAGGCTCGTAAGTGCAGTAGATATACTAAAACATCTCCGATTAGCCAAGGTACTAGAGCCATGATGTGATAGGTGGCAAGCCGGACAATGTAATGCTTACTTCGAAAAATCTGAAAAACAGTTAAGAAAAGTTGCCCAACCTGAGAATTGAATCCTGGACCCTACGTGGCAAACAGGCGACAACTGTACCGTTACACCACAGAGGCGATTCACCACTCCACCAATGAGGCCGGCTGGACTTTGTCTACTCATAAAACTCCCAGAAACGGTTGGCCAGTATAAAGTAAGTTAGCGATATGTATTAGGGACAGGTCTTTGTTAGGAGTGCAATCTCCAGATAGTAAAAGATACTTTGTACTGTCGAGCTCAGTTAGTAAAAGATTCTTTGTACTGTCGAGCTCAGTTTACAATAATAAAATATTTAACGGACCATCCTCGAGCGGTATGAGACTTTACCAAAGATTAAACAGCTGTCTGCCACGAGAACTAAACAACGGGGAGGATGTTATACCACTTGATCTTATTGTGGAGTGGATGCAGACTTCGACATTGGTTCATTCAATTATAGTGATATTACGTGTCTACTTATTTCCACGTGTCGTTTTCTACATATGCTTAGATCTGTTAAACTACCTAACGGATTTTGATGCGGTTTTCCTTAATAAATAGTGATTCAAGAGGAACTTACACATAAACCATGTAATATATATAAACATGTTTAGTATATCCGATTGCTAGTTTTACTATTGTCAACTACTATTCAAAACCTTTTGACCGCCTCGTTGGCCGAGTGGCTAGCTTACACGCCTAACCGCATCGACTAATCGCGAGGCTCGGATTCTATTCCCGACGGGGACAGGCATTTGTGTGATGAACATAGATGTTTGTATTTCCGGGTATGGGTATTTATTAAATTTATCCTGGTATCTATTTAAGTATTTCTATGTATTAGTATCGTTGTCTAACACCCATGACACAAGCATTGAATTTGCTTACTTTGGGGTTAGATCAATTTGTGTCATTTGTCCAGTAATATTTATTTATTTATTTTAAAGCACCGGATACTTGTAAGTCTTGTGAATATTATTTCCAGTGATAAAAAAAACTGTTGTTAGACCACATTACTAAGAAGTAAGCCCCGAACATAAACAACGCATTAACTATTTTACACAACAGACACTCGGAAGCTCACTCTGAAAGCTCCTAAAATTGGCCCTCTCTGAGCCCTGTAGAATTACTAACTTCGGTAAGGTTAATTTATAACCGTGCTGTCTTTTCCAATAATGCCGTTCGTATTTCATAGGGAATACAGGTTTACTCGTCCGTTCACTAACGTTTTAAACAATTAATTTTATTTGTACTGGAAACAATAATTCGGGTCGATACAGTTTCAGTAACTCAGTCTGTCTATCTGTTACGCTTTCACGCCTAAATTACTTAACCGATTTTGATGAAATTTGGTATGAAGATAGAACTAAACTTGGAAAAGGACATAGGCTACTTCTTAACCGACTACATAAAAGAGGATATGTTTTTACGAAATGAGTAAGATGGAAACATTTCTGCCCTTTGAAAGTTATCTGTGGTATTGAAATAATTAACGTGGGCGAAGCCTCGGGCGGAAAGCTAGTTTAAAAATAATTGTTTGTTGTAGTCTCAAAATTCAAGGCGTTTTTAATTTCGTTTGTTTACACTGTTTAGATCTAACTCAAAGAAATAGATAAGCTTCGGTGTTTCCTGTTAAAATGGGTCAACCTCAGATATTTATATAGCTCTTATATTATATATTTATATAAAGGAGTCTTAGTATTAGTGTCCAGTTTTTAACCTTTTGAATACGGAACTCAAAAAACTAGACAGCATATTTTGTAAAAATCGTTTTTAATATACTGTTATTGATCAATCAAGAAAATATAAAAACCTAATAATCTCTGTTAAGAAACGCAACTGGCACATCTTTAATTAGAAAGATGGGTTCAAATTTTAATTGCATATTTTGCGATGAACTACAAAACCCTATCATTGTAAGGATACGATAGCCCTTTTGATTATGTAGCTGATAAAAGTGCCTAGTTATATAATCCTCCTACTACCTTCAACGGATTTTCTCAGAAAAGCCACGTTCCGATTTTGACTAAATCAATAAGTACCGTTTGTATGGTCTATGTGAAATAAAGAGGATTTTTGGGTATTTGATTTACTTGTGTGTACATTTATCATGGTATCGTGTATCATCTTAACCGATCCCAACATGTATAATAGTTTATGACCCGTAAAAAAAACAATTTTATGCCAATTTTTAGAGTTAAAAAGGAAGAATAAAGCCGTGGGATGTAATCAGTTTTCTATATGTATAAGTAAGTAATGACGGAACAAAGGGCCAATAGCAGTGTCGCCGGGAGGCAGCTGTTAAGTTTGTACAAAGTTGAGGCAAGTGTCCCTAACTTGTTTTATGTTTGCTTTATATCAATACAGCCGCTTCCAAATGTAGTTTGTGGAAAACTTCCTAAACATTTAATTAGACTATCATGAAAACAACCAGTTGAACTGCCGAGGAGTTGGTTGAAAACTTTTAACTCTTCGTCCATGGGGTTAATAGTTTAGTTTGGTTGTTCAGTAGTTACCGCTTAGGACAGTTTTCTGGTAGTCCAGGTTCGAACCCCGCTATGTACAAATGAGTTTTCCAACTTAAATAGATTTTGTTAGTGCTCCCAAGGTTTTTTTATGGGATGACAGCGAACAAACACACGGGTCTTCTAATGGTTAGAGACAACCATGGCAATATACACCATAGATGTTGTAGGTGCGTCACTGTCTGTGGTCGGGCTGTTGACCATATGTGCAAGACTACCGGCTACCCTACAGAGAAAAAGAAACAATAATGTCAGATGCATAAAAAAGAAACAATAAAATAAAAAACTGGGATTAAATGATACCAGATATCAGATCTTAAGATAGTTTCTTATAGTAATTTATCTAAAGAAATTATTAATTTCACCACCAAAGATGAAGTCAAATCTCAAATAATAATAGGCATTCTATTTTAAGCTAATAAGTTTATATTTTAAGACTACTAATTTACCTAGAATACTAATCTATTCGATTAGATTATTTTAGATTAGGAAGTGATAAGCTAAACCAATGCTCCATGCTGGCCACTCTCCTGTTCCGGTTTTGTAGCCATCACACTTATTCTTGTAAGTGGCGTAACATCCCTAGGCTTGGCAATGCACGATTACCACATTTCTCATCTTTATGGGACATTTTTTTGTCATCAGTCAAAACGTCTGATTGCAACAAAAGCCGTTGAAGTTGCTTTCAGAGATCTTACTAGTCTAGTATCAAAGTGGCAATGTTTTTGTGTTTACGAAACCCGTTGATTTTTTATATTTTGATAATTAACAAACTTTTTAAATCTAACTTTTGTTCGATCAAATATCGTTTAACAAATTCAGTTAATTTATTTAAATGATATACAACAAATGGGTGGGTAATGAACAGACCACCTCGGGTTAAGTAATTGCTGCCATCTATAAACAAACGTGTAGGCTTGAACATTTGATTGGCATTTGGATTTTAAATGACTTTCAAAAGACCAGTCAAGTTTGAGTCAGACACGCGCTCGATAGTTTCCGCACTATAAAAACGGCGAAAAAATATGTTCGTTGCATGAGAGTTACGTTTAATATCTATTTTAAGCAATTTTTTGTTGTAGCGACAACAAAATACATAACTGTGAAACTTTTTACCGTCTGGTTGTGATAGTTCATGAAATACAACATAGTGATAGACAGACAGACAGACAGAGGAACAGCGGAGTCTTAGCAATAGGTTTCCATTTTTATCTTTTGTATACGAAACCCTAACAAAGTACAATTCCTCAATTATATTTTTTGATATTTGCGCAACTTTCAGAAAGTTTTACTTGAGACACCAAAACCTGTCCAGATGTTTTTCATTCAAAAGCTGGTTCTTCGCAACTCAAAAAACGATCTGACGAGTGTTTTTTGAGTTGTACCTAGTAATACATATTGAACTGTTTTCATTTATAACGTTTTATTTTAAACCGGTGTATGAAATCGGTATTTGTAGTTTAATTATATTTAAACCTGCTGAGCCCATGACTTCAACTGTATTATTTCATTGTTTTATTTTACCCATTTCTCAAACGACATTTCAAAATAAAAGTATTCTAAACCATTCCTTATTAAATTAACTGTCTGCCCGTGAAAGTCCCGTCAAAATCGGTACCGCCGTTTCAGAATTTATTGGATATTGAATATGAACTCCGATGACTGAACACTTCCAAGGTTCTAATAAAAGACCATTGGCATGTCCTGACCTTTAAAACCTGTGGCGTTGATAAATAATTTATGCAATTTAAATTACGAAAATAATTGTGTTATTTAAAATTGACCAGCGCCACCTAGTTTTTACAAAATGTATTGAAAGCGTCATTAACAACTTGAAACATTGCCTACTTCCTGATCACGTCCACACGCCCAGCGAACCGGTTTGAGTCTGACCAGGTTCCTATTTTATTACCAAGTTTAAGTGAGTTACAATACTTTATCCAACATCAAACGACGAACGCTTGACAAGTTTTGCGTAAAAAAAATATTTAATTCAATTGGGTGTCGCTTTGCGGAAGTCCATTAAGATGATAACAGGCGGCTATTTACTGAACTCATGGAACTGGAATTTGAATTAATACGTCTCTTTGTGCTCTGATAACCAGAATACTAGACATTTTTTAGGTTATATCCCTAAAGGGTAAAAAACGTGACTAGTAAGACCGCTGTCTGTCTCTCTGTTTGTCTTACTCAGAAAAATCTGAAAAACATTTTTAAGAAAGAAGACCTGGGAATTGAACCCGGGACCTTCCGCGGCTAACGGTCTTAATAAGAGGCAGCCGTACCGATACACCACAGAGGCGAAAACTAATAAAAACAGAATATAATAAATATATAAAGGAGGTTCCTATACAGGAAACGTGATTTTTTTACCGTTTTTACCGTGCGCGAGTCCGACTCACACTTGGCTGGTTTTAATAATTAATTCTAGATGTATAACTGTTACGAAAGTTAAACAGAGTTTAACTATTTGTTACTGTTTAAAGAACTTGTAAAAATAAGATTATGTGGTCCTCATCATTCGATGAAAATTAACATGAATTAATCCAACACGTCGGAAGCTCAGCATGTGGACGGAACTTCTCGCCACCCACGTGGAGAAGGTTTTGAAATTTTCCTACTTGTAGTAGCGATGACAACCGGTCTGAGAAAAACCGGTTATTTCATTAACCGGTAACCTTTATTTAATAATATGAAAAATTAATTGTCAGAAAACAGGTCTTTTCATCTAAATATATTCCAAAAAAAATCCTATAAAAATTTAAATTTTTAACGGTGAAATACCTTCATTTTCATTGTTTTTACCTAAACATTATCTGCATTCAAAAGAAGGCAAAATATACAAATACCTTCAAATAACTCAACAAATTTCAAATTATATTATTCCAGAGCCATCAATTATCAGAATACTTATCGCCTGCGTTTATCTAACATGATACGGTTGCGTTACGCGCAGTCTGCGGCGACCCTAATTGCTACGTCTTTGTAATTGAGCGGTTGTCCAAAATCTGTCTATATTCGGTATTTGTTATTTATTGTTAGCCACAGTTAAAACATTAGTATTACACTAACCTATTACATAATTATAAATACTTATGTACTCCTTATTACATCAGCGCTGTCAATCCCATCAAAATCGGTTCATCCGCTCTAGAGATTACCCAGAATAAACAGATGGACACAAATTGTAAAAATGATAATTTGCATGCAAATGCATAATTAACAAGTAGTTATTTTAATATTACAAACGGACTATTTTTTTGTATTTGAATAGATTTCTAATGTTATTAGTGTAAACAGGACGTACGCAAGGTTAATGAATATTAATATAATATTTCTATTATATTTTAATTAATTAGATTTTTATCTCTGTATGATGGTAATTCTGATGCCAGCTAACTATTTATACTAAGTTATCTCTATCTTCTTTTTTAAGCAAGTAAAAGAAAAGGACAAAGTTTGTTTAGTGACGTCAGATTAGTTTGTACGTGACCTTTGTCAGGAGTTAAGTCTATGCCTCGGTTAATATGTCGATTGTAAACTTTACAAGTTATTGTGTTCTGACTAATTTGACATGACTAAACGTTCTATCTCTCTTTTTCATTGGTAAAAGATAGACAAATTGAACTATTTTTTACAGTATAACACATACATCAGAATAACACACGCACTTTATAACCAGATATATACAAAAGAAAAAAGAAGAACGACAAACAAAAATGCACAAAATTAAACGATAAATATTAGTCGGAAAAATGTTACATGCATTCTATAAAAATATTTCTCGGGCGTAAAGTATTTTATATAACACTCGAGTGTAACAAACAGTTACACTCAAGTTTTAACAGATTAAACAATCACAACATTTGCCAAAACCTGTTTTTAGAGGTTATAAACATAATACAAAATGTAATGTAAAATATTATAATAAAACAATTAAAATACATATTTATATTACTAAGCTCTTACCCCTGCTGTGAATGACACCGTTTTACGATACGTAGTATTCTCTGTGCGTCGTAGATCATAAATACACTCTCATGCAAATGAATTAATAAATATTATGTACTATCAGTTTTATTTTCAATTTGACTTTTAAATTTATTCAATTTTTCCCCCTCTTTACATAACTTAAACAATTTAACCTTTTTAAAGCTTTATAATCTTTTATGGTATAAGACAGTGTACAAGCACACGGTCTCCCGATGGTAAGAGACACCCATGGCCTATAATAGACCCCATAGATGCTGTAGGTGCGTCACCTGTGGACGAGGTGATAGGTCTAATATATGAGTCTAGCACTCCAGGTTTACTATGTAGAACAGACCATCTGCTTCCCTACCAAGCAAGTCATAAAAAGCGAGCATGGGTCAACTGGGTCACTACCAAAATGATAACGGTGGTAGAGTGCTGTGAAGCATCTCGCCCGAGTAGGGATCCACCGCCTTACTTACTTCTTACCTATATACCTATATACCACAGTTACCATCAGGGGACCCATGAGCTTGTTGACATAGGCAAGACATAGGTAAGACGATGTAACCCTCCGCGGTCGAGTCTGCACAGCACTCTACCACCAGTGGTCTTATTGATAATAACCCAGTTAACCTATGTTCTCCTCTTACCAGCTGTCTGGTAGGGAGACAGATGGTCTATCCTACATAGGAGACCTGGAAAATCGAGCAGTCATTGTAGACGTATAAAATGTATTGATGTAATAACAATAATACTTGTAATAGCCTTATAGATACCATTATCTCGGATAGCGCTTTCCTTTCTTTATTGTATATTCAAGTTTGTTTAATAGATGTCGTTAGAAATGTTCCGCTTCTTAAGTGGGTAGGATACGGCTAAACTTGAGATTGTAGTCTTCATTAGATCGTCATAGAAAATGTTAACAAAATGGCCGCCATGTGACGTTTAATAACACGTCACATGGACAAGCATAAACATTGATTGGTACAATTATCGCCCTTGTAATCGAGCGTAATTGGTGTTCGACTCTGAAGCACGAGGTCCCGGGTTTGATTCCCGGGTAAGGTAACTTTAAAAAGTGCTTTCAGTTTATTTGATAAACATAACGTTGTCTGACGGATGATGATGATGATCAAGAGCTAATGTCGTGGGCTAATTCAAGGATGCATAAGTATGTACCTCTATCCACCTGTTCAGGGAGCGTGATGTTTTTTTTTAATTATTAATAAATGATATTAAATATTACGTATGATATACATCAAGAGACTACTTAACTAGAGGCGGTCCTAATTTATTAATTCAAATAATAGAAATAGGTACGTCCTTTGTATGAAATAAACCATCTGATTTCCTCCTCCCCTGGCCCGTAACAGACGAGTTTAGTTTATATGTGTCATCGTAATGAACTTGTCGTGTTCCAGGACGGCAAAACACTGGCAGTATATTTTTCTTCCATTTATTTAAACAAAAATATAATATTACAAAAACTTTGCAAAAACCTCGTTGGTTTGTCCGTAAGCTCTCATGTTCAATGTGTTGAGATAGGTTATGCTAAAATAATCGGTTTTAAGTCGTTGAGACGGCTCGATAATATCTACATACGTATTAAAACTGATATTTATAGACTGATCCAATTATCTTAACAATTTATCTGTAGTTAATATATGTTTGATACGTATCTGAGTGCAATGTGCAACTTTAATTGCTAATGTCGCTAATTGAATGGTTAGCTTAACTGTAATTATGTACTACCTACTACTACCTGTGCCCGCGACTTGGTTTTTGTTATCCTATAAAAGTCCACGGTTGGACTTAATGTCTCCTCCGATCTTCAATCTAGTCTGATGCCGCTTGCTTCCATCAACGGCCCGCCACTTTTACCATATCGTAGGGTCTGCACCACTGTACCCCTGGCCAGTACGCCACTCGAGACTCTTTTTGCCCCGTCGCGACGCGTCGCGTCGGCAAAACGACCTACAAGTTATGTGCCCCGTCCAGTGCCATTTCAACGGTTCTTTGGCGGATATCCGTTCGTACTTTGGAGAAATTAATTATAATAGGTACATAAAATATTTCTTTACCAATTCTTCGTAGTCGCTTGTTTGCCGCCATCTGGGCGCGATAATTCCAAAATGTATCCGCTAATTTCTGAAACGGCTGGATCGATTTTGACGGGACTTTCACTGGCAGACAGCTTATGTAATAAGGAAAGGCTAAGGATACTTTTATTTTGGAGTGTTGTTTTAGAAATGTGTAAAATAAAACAATGAAAACGCTTTATTTTAGAAGTCGCGCGCATAACTAGCAGCATATATATGTTGTTCAGTTTTCTTCGCGTAAAAGAGTAACAAACTCACAAACTTTATAAAATTAAGTATAAAATAAAAAACTAATTATATAGTAAATAATTATGGAACGCGTCAGTTCAAAATGATAATTTTGTTTTGTATGTTTTTTATTTGTACAAATGCAAAGTTCCACAGGCGTTATCTAATGCAAATAAATGTTAGTGATAAGTATCGCCACCGCCTCTCGCGCGGTATGCGGCGGGGCTAATCGCTAGTGTCGTTAATTGAACGGTTAGCCGTAACCGGTCCGGCCGTGTTAGTTAAGTGATTATGCGGTTATTAAACGCTGGCAATACTTTAGTCAGAGTTAGCGGTAGTGTGTGTTGGTCTAGCAGCTCGAAATGGAAGCTTGTACCCGCTGCACCTCCCGGTGTTCCATTTTTAAATAAGGGTAGTATTTAAACGAGCGACTGTAAATCTAATACCTTTTTAAACGAGCAATATATCAGCGATTTCGAAAACGGCTCGAACGATTTTCTTAAAATTTTGTAAATAAGGGGTTTCGGGGGAGATAAATCGATCTAGCTAGGTTTTTTTTCAGGTTTCGTTTATTAATCGTGTTTTCATTGAACAAAAACCTATGTCTTTATAATACAAAGCTAAATTTCGCTAATATTTTTGAAATGAGAATAGCTCAGTTGGTAAATCGGGGCCTGAAAACTAGGAAACTCTGGATCAAGGCTCAGTCCGATTATTACTTTTTTCTTTTTTTTTAAGAAGAAGTTCCTCCTTTTTTGTGAAAAAAACTCCAAAAATTCCAAAAAAACCTGATGTACTAAAAAAACACCGAGCGAAGCTCAGTCTTCCTGGTATTTAAAGGTTTAAGTCTCAAAAATACTTAATTTAGCTTACAGTATTACTAAGTGAGCGACTGACTATGAGTGACGAGAAATCAACAGAACAGCGACTTACAAACATTAATTTGAGTTACTTAAAATACAAAACGTACAGCTGCATAACATTTGAGCGAACTAATAATTGTTTGAGTGCCAACGTGACGTCCTGCTTTTTTATCAGTATTTGGCAAATAATTTTTTTATACTGAGCGGCATCTTAACTTAAATGAAGTATTAATAATACCAAAAGCACTTTGAAAGTACTTTAGTCAGCAGAGTATTATGAGTTCACTTCTTTTTAAATTTCTTATAAAATAGTTATTATTTTAAGAAACATTGTGCTATTAGCAAGAAATGTAATTTTATTTAAATTGAAGGATAGGTTATTAAATGAAACAATGTATTCCAAAAAAATAAAGCAATATGCATTCACTTAAACGAAATGACCAAAAATAAATCTAAATAAGACGCTTCAGTCACCTAAAAAACCGGTCAAGTGCGAGTCGGACTTGCGCAAAAAGGGTTTCGTACCATTACTTAAAAATTACGTTTGTTGTATGGGAGACCCCTTTTAATATTTACTTTATTTATTTTGAAAAGTAAAACACAAATAAAGATTTTTTTTATGATATTGGAAGGCAAACAAGCAGACGGATTTCCTGATGGTAAGAAATACACGGCGCCTATAGACACCAAGGGTGGACATAGTGCGTTGCCAACCTGAGGCTGGCATGATAAGCCTCTTGCGTGATAAAATTTACCGGCTACCCTACCCTCCAAACCAGAACACAGCAATGGCGAGCACTGACGCTATTGTGGCAGGAATAGGTAAGGCGGTAGTACCAATCCGGGCGAGTCGTTGCAAGACTCTAGCACCTAGTACCTAGGGATTATTTTACCATTTCTAAAATAAAATTCTAAGATAAAAGTAGCGTAAGCCGTTCATTATTACATAAGCTGTCTGTCAGTGAAAATCCCGTCAAAATCGGTCCAGCCGTTTCAGAGATTAGAGGGTACAAATATACAGACAAAAATTCTAAAAAATGTTGTTTTGTTATATGTCCCTTGTAAATATTATGCACTTAGTAAAAAGCGGTTTTTAAATAGTAGTTACAGACACTAGAATTTTATTTATTTGTATATAGATATAAGTCTCTTAAACACAATTGCCATCCTGAATGCGTCAGAGATTGTTGTAACCGATTTGCGTAAGTTTAGGTTGCACTTATCCGACAAACGCTGAAACTTTAACTGGGTCATGCTGTCCAACAGACGAGCACGCTATCTCTCTCTATTCCGAACTTGAAAATATTTAGTCTACCATAGTAGCATTTGTTTGAAAATAAGTACACTTTAAAATATAAACTGTTTGCACCCAAAGGATAAAAACCCTATTACTGAGACTCTGCAGTCCGTCTGTCAGTCACTAGGCTGTATCTCATAAACCGTTATAGTTAAAAAGTTGAAATTTTCACTGATTTAACAACGAATACTACAAAAGTACCTGAATGACCGATGTTTTGTTAGTACATCACATTTCTTTTGAAATTGTATTTGGCATAATTTAAAATGTTTTTCTTGATTCTGTAGGGCCACCAGGAACAGTTTTCTCACAAAAAGAAGGTACTCAAAAAACCCCAACTGAGCTATTTTAATTTTGCAAATATTGGCGAAATTTAGCTTTGTATTGTAATGATTTAGGTTTTTATTCCTTGAAAACACGATTAATAAAAGAAACCTGAAAATAAAACCTAGCTAGATCGATTTATCTCTCCCGAAACCTCCTATATACAAAATTTCAAGAAAATCGTTAGAGCCGTTTCCAAAATCGCTAATATATACAAGAATTGTTCGATTAAAAGTGTTAGATAAAATGCATTTAGGTTGCTTCCATACAACAAACCTAATTTTCGGCTATTTAAGTAGATTTTGATAAGGAACGCTTCGGTTGCGAGTTCGAATCGCACTTGGTCGGTTTTTTAAATCTACTATTTATTTGGGTTAAGCATTTTTCATTATTTTTGACGTTAATGATTTACTTTTTATAAATGTTTGCTTAAACGCTATTTTTGTTATTACATTGAGTCGGGCTTAATCTTAATAAATCTTCAGCTACGGAATCCGCCTATACATACTAACTCTCACTTTACGGTATTATTGTCTTATGATTTATCTGCTACGTCACCTGTCACCACCTGGAGATGCACAGCAATACAAATAAAACTATCTGTCACGAGAAGGTATAAATTATGTAAACAAACGTTCAGAAGTTACCAACATTTGGGTCAAAGGAAAAAAAGTATTTATTTTTTTAAATATTTAATAAATTATATTATTAGTAAAGAAATTCTGCAAGCATCCGAAGAAAAATACGAATAGAAATAGAAATAATAATGATATTATTACTATTCATCCATTCCATTATACACAAATACACAATAACAAATAACA
>DVZL01000037.1:0-35768 GCA_018236625.1 Lasaia peninsularis
ATTATTATTTCTATTTCTATTCGTATTTTTCTACGGATGCTTGCAGCAATTCCTTTACTAATAATTTATTAAATATTAAAAAAATAAATACTTTTTTCCTTTGACCCAAATGTTGGGAACTTCTGAACTACATAATTTATTTCTTCTCGTGACAGAAAGTCTATAAACAAAATAACCTTAAACATGGCTAAGTTAAAATGTTCCGGGAATACATTCGCAGGCAGCATATTTCAATTCTTATCCGTTCGCGCTAAAAAAAGACGAGCCAAATCGCTTCGTGTGGATAGATGGATTTTTACGACATAAGGGTGGAGCGACCACCCGCGCTTTGTTTCCCGATGATGGAATGAGGCTGGATGAATCGTGCAATTCTTTCGCACAGTCGCCGAAATGTATTCTCTAGAAAACCGACAAACAAGCTACCTTGCGCCGATGCTCAAGGCTCTGCAATTTAGTGTCGATCAGAGCAGCGTCACCAATAAGTTTTTTAACTCGTTTTCTACCGAATCCAAAGCAGCCAGCTTGACTGATCCAGAGTACGGAGTACTGCTGCCACCTTTAGTTTAGTAGAGAGTCCCGACCTGTAGATGTCGCTATCCATATTTAGATTGCGGTAAGTCGTTAGTACGAGAGTAGATACTCGTTCAATATATCCTCAGAATATCTAGTTATATCGACTTTAAATAAACAATTATTATTAAAGAATTAAGACAAGAATTTCTTTGCTGTTTTTATTTATAGATAATAAAATTGATCCGGTATGGCAGAGGATCCGTTTGTTCATGAGCTCATCTTGCACTTGGTCGGTTTTTTGATGATTGTGATATTTGTCATTACTAAGTTAAATTTACAATTTTGCTGCTTCGTTTGTTATATGTATGTAAGATACATATATTAATTCAAGAAATAATTAATTTTACATTGATAAGTGTAAAATAAACATATTCCAATAAAATCTGTTTGGTAACATTTCATTTACTTCATATTATGATTATGATCCTAGTCTTACGATTTTGGATTAAAAAAAACAACTTGTAATACCAACTATTATGAATTTACCAAGTTTCGGTGGGTAAGACAAACATTTTATCCGGTTCAAGTAAAAAATTAAAAAAAGTATGAATAATTTTTTGGAATTTTTGGTTAGGTTACCCAATAAGCATGATTTATTATAATAATTAGTTTATCAACAATTGAATTAAGCGAAATAGTAATTTATATTAATTTTAATTTGGAGATTATAAACATCAATAGACTACCTACCTAATAGTTTAATGCCGGAAAAGCTGATATGTGGCAAAGTATGTGAAGAAAAAACGATTCATCTATTTAGCAACACTAGCAAAACAGCTGTTTATGTTTTATTTTGCTTGTTGTCAAGGTTCAACCAAAGGGTTCAACAACCAACTGTCAAAATTGAACATTGAAGATTTTCGTATTTTGATTAAAGTTTATTTTGTATTGGTGTGGAATTTATAATCGATGTGTTTAATTATTACTTCATAAGTTGTTAATCTTGTAAGAAATTAGCAATGATGATGTTTTAGTGATTTCTAAGCGTTAAATAAATATGAATATAATTCCCGCCAACGTTCGCAAACATCTCGCAATACTAATTCCAGCTTCTGTTTTCAAAGAAGTCATATGCTTTACGTTTTACGATAACCATCCTCAAGACAGTAAAACTATAGATATTATTATTTGTACACGACTTGGTGAGATTCAAGAGATATATAACCGAAAAACGGTATCGTCTCATCTTCTTGATGGTATTAAAGCCACGGAAATAAGGATATTTAGGAACCGAATTTGTGATCTTTTTTACTTAGTACTTACAGAGGATGAATTAATTGTTATATCAAGGAAAGAACAAATAGAGGTACTTCGCAGAGTTAACAATGTAGCTAGATATGAAATATGTGATGAAGATTGTGAGGGCCGAGCGTTTGTAAAAATATTTTTAAAAGACGATGCTATACCTTTGATATTTGATGATAACTTCCAAATCCAAGAAAAAGATTTTTCTTCAAGTCCTGTCATACAAAATGATACTATTCCCTTGATTATGAACCTCAAAAGGAAGTTGACTGAAGCCAAATATTGTGTAAAACTTAATGAAAACAAATATGATGAGTATATGAAGTTGAGTCAAAGGGCAGCTTATAATATTTATCTCCAAGCACCAACTTCAGAAGATATTCTATTAAAAAATTTACAAGAGGTAGGTATGTATTTATCTAAATAAGCCTAATCACATCAACAATTGTGCATTGGTAGTCTAGACTTGAACCCCACGATATATCAATAGAAAGACAATCAGTAATATTTTGAGTGCTCTTACAGTTAAGGAAAATGTTATGAGGAAACTTGGTAGTGCTTTTAGCAGGGATGGAAGGTACATTGTGGATGTCGAAAGAAGAGTGAATATTGGTAATAGAGTGATTGAAATGCTGATAAGCTATATCAAAAAGAAGTGTTGAGACTAGACTCATTTTGCACAACTCATTGCTTATCTCAACATTACATATAGAAGTAAGAGTTTGTATGGAACAGCAAGAAAGTAAGATAAATGTGGTCCAAATCCGTACTCTCCGCTATGTTTATGGTGTAATGGACCAAATTCATAATTTATTGTTTTGAAAATAAGTGTTGGTGTAAAAATGAGAGAGGGAACGCTAGGATGGTTGTCAAGTTGAAAGAATGAAATATAAAGTATTAACAAAGCAGATATGCTATGATGGGCTAGGTTAACATTTTACAACCAAATAGCTTGTGTATTGTTTCGAGAGTATCTAAAACTGGTGTGTGTGTGTCTTTATGATAGTAATGAGTGAAGGAAGCTAGGTAAGTATGTACGGCAAAGTAGGTTGTGACATTCACTTGCCTACCTATCCTGCAAGGGACTTGATGTGAGAATATTTATGTATGTGAGGAAACATGTACTCTAACAATCCAGGTCAAGTTTACAGTTGATTGTAACAGTCGCTTTGTGTGAAATTGGTGCCCTTAGAAAAGATATTAAAAAATAGTATCCCTTACATTATTTAAAATAGATATAATTTGCTATAGAAGCATTATAATAATATATTTTTATTTATGGAAATGGACTTATCGCCTATTATATCATAGGATCCAACATTATCTGCTGATCATGGATGCATAAGTATGTACCTTAGCCTACCTCTTCGGAAATATGGCCATGTCAGTATTATTGTTATTAATAAATAGTCAAATTGCATTAGGGCTAGAAAATTTATTATTTTTATAGCCCTAAGACGTTTAGCTGTGTAGGAATCCTTTATTTCTACACAGCTTATAGACCTAAAAATTTACTTAACATTCAAAAATACTGGTACAATATTTTGTTTGTTGTTTTTTCAGCTATCAACTACACTACAAATTCAAACTGGAACTCCACAAGTAAAGTTTTGCAACAAAAAAGTTGTAATCATCTTAAATATAACTAATCAAAACAGTTTGTATGTTTGTAGTTTTGTATTTTATCGTTATAATATTATTATTATTAGTTTATCATTGTATGGAATTTTGATTTTTTTATATTCTTTTATAGGTCTATTGAAAATGTATGCGTTGTCTTGCATACTACTTCAAAAAAGTCTTTAAACTATTCAACTAAGTTTTACAAAGAAGTGCCAAGCTTGCCATATTGGAAAGAAATCAAATCACAAAAAGTTAAGGCCAATGGTGAAATAAGTATTGTTATTGTAATAGATCATGAAGAACTGCAGAATAGTATTCCCTGTGATGCAGAATTTGATGTTTTATTATCTTACCAGAAAGGAGGAAAATCATATTTGTTGCCTTTTGAAAAAGTGAAACAATCGTCTTTAGATTATTCTGGTAATGTTGATGCTGTTTCAAGTCAAGAATATGGTAAATATATTTCACATTTATTGCTATTTACTTTTGAGTCCTAATTATCTTTTACCTAATATTGGCAGGAATTGTAAAGCAACTTTGTTTGATACTATGTACCTTCACGCCTATTATCCCCGAAGAGGTAAGCAGAGGGTAGATATACTAGAACACACCCAAGATTAGCCAAGGTACTAGGGTCCTGATGTGATAGGTGGCAAGCCTATCGCCATTCGGGCACATTCCAATCCTGGGCAATGTAGTGGTATTATATGAAAACCCTGCAACTTGGTACCAATGAGGTTTTCTTACTTAAGTATTTTCTGAGTGCTCTTACGGTGAGAGAAAACATCATGAAGATTTATGCCCAATGTAGCAATCGCTATGCCACCTTCGCCTTAATTCTATGGTGTCTAATAGTTGGTGAAAATTGGTGAAAATATTTACCTCTGCCTACCTTATCAGGTATATGGGTGTGAAAAAGAAAATAGCTAAGATTATTGAAGAGGTTGAGTTTAATCTTAACATGTGAACAATTATTTTACAGACAGCCGTACACTACTGCTATGTATACTATCTACATATGAGAGCACTAAGTTACATCTCAGGCCATTAACTGACTCCAAGTGTATATCACCAGCAGAACTGTTTGGTGACTATCTGAAGTTGTGCAGTTTACCTGGCTTTAATGATGTTTTGATACATAAGTTATGTCCAGACCATGTCCTTTACGGAGTATTAATTATGCACACCCTAATATCTAGTCGGATAATAGAAGTACAAATTTTTACCAGGTAAAATATGTAATTTTTTTAAAAGTAAAATATGAGCATATTATATACTATACATAATATTATATTATACATAAATAGTAGCCCTCATATCCTTATGCCATGTATTTGTTACAACCACATGGCTAAAGGAATCACCATCTATTCAGACATATATGTATCTATTCTATTGTCTAGAATAGAAGATGTATACAGAATAGAGGTTTACTAATATACTGATGTTTATACTATTAATCTTGTCGATCCACACCTACAAAAATATCTATTCTACTTGCTTTATAGCTAGATCAGTTTCTATAATTTATTCAATTAAGAAATGAAATTTTATAGTTAATATTTAATTTTTCAGATTTCAATTTCAAATTCTAGCGCTCATTAATTCAATTAATGATATTGTGCCACAGAGGCTTGTCATAACACCAGAAAATTGTGAAATAGTCAGTTTAACTAATACATTAGAATTCGACACTATATCTGAAGAAACTAAAAGTGACAAAAACTTGGTAAATCTGAGTAAAACTATTCTAAAGCAAACACAAAAGATAAAAGAATACTTAGATAATTGTATGATCAAAATGAACGAAAGCAAAGATGCTTTAGTAAAAGAAAAACTGGGATTTCAAATTGATATTACCGCTCAGGGTTTATCCAAGTATTTGGATTTTAGAAATGAAATGCTTCAAGAAATGCAGAGAACCCTCGACGAAGTAGATGAAGAAGAAGACAGTAATGACGTTGAATATATGGTTATAGATGATTAGATTACAAGAATTGAATTTGAGTATAAACTATTTGAATGAGAGAAATCTTAATACTCTCTAAAACAACATTATTTTTAACACAGAAAATTACTCATGAGATATAAGGTAATTTGACCAATATACATATAAGGTAGTTGAAATAAATAAAACAATTTGTATTATTAATCACATTTATTTTCAATAATTTTACTATTTTTTTATAAAATAAATACTGGCTTTTAAAAAAGCTTTAAATAATAAAATATTTCACTGAAAACTATGATTCATCAGTTTATTCCAAAATAAATAAAATATTATAATTGAGCTTTTTACTAACACTATAAATATTTGTCATGTAAACATTTTAAAATCTAGCAAAAACTAATGGAACTAGTTAATTACTTACTAGCGACTCCCTCTGATTTTACACGGGTATATTATGCATGTTATATAATCAATACTTAAAAAACTTTCTTTTGAATCATACATATTACATAAAAAATCACATCAAAATCCGTTGCATAGTTTTAAAATTCAAAGCATTCATAGGGAAAGACAGTGGATGTGCTTATTCTAAAATTCATCTACATATTGTTTGTCTACTGCTATTACATAATAATATATAGGTATTTAAAATACAATGCCCATCTGTCTGTACACACCTGTAGATATATTTTCTGTGTGGATTAAGATTGTGGCAGTCGCGTTTTTGAAAAATGATTTTGGGACTGTTAAAATAAGAACTACTTAAATTCTAAATGAGACAACAGTGACAACAATTGTTGCATTTTGTTGTTAGAGGAAATATGTACCTACAGGCTCAGTGCTTGTTATTTTGCCTCCGTCTTTTGAAAATATTTCAATTTATTTAATCTGACACTTAAAAGTAAACTTGTTTGTGTTAAATATCTAATTCAATTCTTTATTAAATTCAATTGAATTCATACAAATAGGTTTTATACAATAAAAAAAGGTATATACTTATTATAAAATTATAACCAGAGACTTCTATAATTAATTTAACATTAATAAATTCACTAATAATAATAAATACACAAATATTAAAGAACAACTTGTCATTGGCTTTAGAATTATTTAAAAAATTAATACTATTATAGAATATTACACTTTACTATTAAATTATTCTTAGTTGGTATTTTTTAACTACTAAAATCTTAATAATAATATAAAAAAAATGCTTCTATTTTTAATATATATTACTATTTTTAATATTTGTAAAAAAATAAAAATAACTACTCTTATGTTACATATATTAGGTATACCCGATTTTCCATGTTTTAGCACCAGTTATCAGCTATAAACTATTTATTAAACTACCCACAACCACAAAACCCTGTAACGTTGGAAATAATCAATTGCCTAAATTTTATTGATATTAAAAAAAAATGAACATGCTATAACTAACTAATAAATATATGTTTTAATATTTATAATAATTGAATAATTGCTTATCTCCAACATAATTTTACAATAAAAATATATTGTGCTCTAAAAAAACGAAGAGGACTGTAATAATTACCTCTTCGGAGCACCTTTGTGTCAGGTACTAGGAAGCTAAATGTTGCTGCCTGACTCTAAGTAATATACAATATATCTTTATATGTAACACTATATTCATTGAAATAATTAACTACACGATTTAAAATATCATTCATTTAACTTAAAATTACATTTCACAGTCAAAAAATTGTAGCTATTTAAAGTTATATTTATTGTTTATAAAAACAAATTATTTTACTAATTTATGATAATGCGGGTAATTCTGCTGCGGCCTACCTACTAAATTTATTTTAAGTTATCACTATATTGTTTTAACGCAAGTAAAAGAAAGGAATTATTAAAAAATGACGCACATAGTCCCTGGTTTGATTCTCGTGTAGGGCAACTTGTTTTTATGAGTTTTTTCAATTTATCTGAAAAACGTAACGTTGCCTGAGACTAGATTTGTGCTCGATATGGCGACGGACTCGACGCCTATCATATCATAGGACCGTCTGCTGATCGTGGGTGCATATGAACCTCTGCCTATCCTTTCAGGGATATGAGTATGACGATATTTGTTTTTAAAAGAAAGTGCCAAGAAACCTTTGTATGTCATATTTCTACAAACGCTTGATCTATGCCTGAGAATATTTGGACTAAAATCCTACAATTTATTGTTTTATGAACAATTTGACTTGAGTTAAATATTCTATCTCTGATGTTTTTTGTTTTATTGGAAAATTTAGCATGTACCTTAAAATAATTTTAGTTAGCATGCAGAGAAATTACCACCAATTTGTTATCATGTAACAATAATACTCTACTTATCCTAATATTGCATTGCACTTCCGGCCATTCATTAAATAAATATTTTACTTAAAAATATGTTTACGACTATATTTAAATTAAAATGGCATAAACTATACCAAACACATCAAAATATTACTTAAATAATTAATTATATTATCGTAGTGAACATTGAAATATATACAAACACTATATTAATTTTTTAATGAAGTAAAAATTACATGTATTGCACATTAAAATATTGCACATTTTAAATATTCCTAGTGTTTAGTATTACGTTTACTGGTTGCACTTTTTACACGAGGTTTCGTATTGTCGTCTTTAGATTCGAAATTTCTAAAACTACCAAAATACACAGAATGTGTTTCAACACTCTCAGCACCAGACTCACTTCTCGCTTCGTTCTCCGTATCGTCACTATCACTACAACTCACTATTTTACCTATCACTAAATTTTTCTTAACTACTTTTAAATTAAGCGGTTTCGAGTTCGTAGAATCACTACTTAAATAACCTGAATCGTCAATATTAGCTTTTTTCCGTCGTAATTTTGTCCGCGAACCATAAGTTTTTGATCCTTTCACAAAAGTTCGCGTATTAACACTGCTGCCACAACAGTCGTTTTCGGATAACTTATCAACAGAATTATAATTATTCTCGGATTTATTAAGTACGATTAAACTTTGACACGGGTCAATAGGCATGATTTCTTCGTAGTCTGAATTTACAGACTTCGTAAAAGATCTTATTGGACTGTTTGCAGATCTACCAGAATTCATATTATTGTCTGATTCATTTACTGAATAGGGCGTTGGGCTTATACTTTTGAAAGACAAACTAGCTATGTTTTGGTCTCTTAACGCATCCTCACTTTGTACTCGTCTAGGTGGACTAGATGGCTTTTCATAAATGGGCATATCTTCAGTAGGTGGCAATGGTGGTAAAATATCTGGACGCGCTAAAATCTTCATTTGCTTTATTTCGGGAGGTGTACATTGTCTCTGCCTCTTAGAATGTCTTAGTTCTAAAGTTAGGATACGACCTTCTTCTGAGGTCCACACTCCAGTGTCTTCCCACGTGTGATCGGGGATGTAATCCAAAGACCTTGAAGTTACACAAGTTGAATATAAGGACTTAGGGTTGTCGCTGACACTTTTGTAATGCTCTTCGTCATCTGTAACGCAGTCAAAATGAGTGCGCTTAGCATGCCTTGAAGCTTTAACAGAATGATAGCCGTTTTGTCTATCAATGTCATTTTTGAATGTATTTTTCCGATTAATGAGAGTATTACCTCTTAATTTTTTATGTTTTGGGTGTTTTCTGTCTAATGTATCAGGTTCAAAACCATCTGATTCGTGAATTTTTATGTAATTTTCCGGAGAATCCTTAACTTCTATTGTTAAACACCCAGGTTTTTCTTTTACATTATTTACCATAGTTAATTTTCTACTTCCCATTGAACACTCGGAACCACTTGGTGACGTTGGAGCACTACCGAAATGGTAGTTATTTACATACACTTCACTAACAAAATTGTATTCGGTGTTACGCCGCAGAAGTGAAGCATCTAATTCATGTTCATTTACCTTTTTTATTTTTCTTACATCTATAGTTTCATAATGATTTTGTTCACCACATAAGTCACTCTCTGGTGATGGAGTATTGCTGTTCTCATTTGAATCTGGCTTGTATACGTCGTTCGTCATCGATAATTCTTCAGCTAATGGTAAAGCGTTACTGAGACTTGGACTGGCTTGTGATGATGGTACGTCATTAAAATCACTGGGTAGTATGTCTCTGTCTTTTTTCCGCCTTGATCTTTCTAAACTGTCAGTTTCATATTCATTGCCACAATGACTACCATTTAATATTTTCGTGTACAAAGTTTCATTGGGTTTCTTAAGTGTACGAACTTTTTCTTGGTGTGAGTTGTGGATACACGCTGATTTTGAAAAGTTATCTAGAGCGATAGCTTCATTGACCATGTCAGGGAGAGCATTTTTATTTTGTATAAATGGTTTTCGTACCCTACTATCATTTTCAATATTATATCGTAGACTGCCACCCCGATGTTGGTTATGGTTAGAAATAGTTGCTATGCCATCTGTCCCCGAAATCGTTTGATAATTTTTAATACTTTTTGGACAGTTAGAGCAGCTAAATTCTGGTAAGCTATACTTTCTCGAAGAAGGCGCTGACCTTACTGAGTGGGATCTGGTTGTTCTAGGTAAAACAAAGTCATCTGTTAAAGATAAGTACTGCTGTCTCTCCATGATATCCTCTTTTTGGTTAGATTGATTAATCGAAAGGGGTAAAGAAAGTAATGATGTAGCTAAATTGCTTTGGTTTATAATATTTTCATTATTAAATAAGGATTGCTTTGAATTAGGAATATTTTCTAGCCATTTTCTTATGCTGTTTTGTTTATCGCCTTTAACATTTTGACAACTAATGCAAGCTGTAGGCCTATATTGCATTACTTTTTGAATTTCCCCATTGTTTTGACAACCTGGACAACCTAAACAACTAACAGATCTCTTCCTGCTGTTTTCTCGCTTGAGACTTAGAATACTTTCGCTACGTTGACTTCCTAATCTGGAATACAAGTCAAGGCTATTGTCTTTAGATGGATAGGTTTCTTCTTCAGGTATCTCGTTTAAAACTGGTTGAAATCTTTTCGCTGCCATTTTTTGCTTGGCAATAGATATTACTTCTCGTATTTTTGACAAAAATTCTAATGCTGCAGCAGGGGGATCCTGAAAAAAAAAATATTTCGTTCAAATTAGTATAAAGCGTTCGCTATTTAAATCTCTTTAATATACTATCAGAAGAATATTTAGAAAAAAACATAAAATATTTATTTTCTAAATATTCTTAAATATACATCTAGAGTACAAGAATTGCATCTATCATAATAATGACAGCTCAGCTGGTAAAGTGTCTCAGTAACTTCAAGGTTTTTCTTAAAGTTGCTGCTAACGTTATGATGGTTCTGGATACAAATCGTCAACAAAGAGTTTTATATCCTAGTTGTAAGTATAGCATTTTTCAACATGAAATCAATATTTCTTGCATCCATAGACGACGTGTAGGTTATAGGGTATTATTAAACATCGTAAAATATGTCTGCTCTAAAACCGACAACTTACCGCCATCAAATGTGGTTCAAAATATGAAGGGTTGAAGTACAACTTGCGTCTTGTAGTTCCTACTGGCCTGGCTATTTCGCGGTCATCTATGGTTTCTACTATTGATACATGTTCATCTGGTAGTCGTTCTATATTTGCTTCGTCTCTATAGTTTACTTCAAAGTTGTCACATTTTCTTACTTCATTGTTACGTTGATGTATTAGTGCTGATGTTGTTTGTGTCTATAAAATAAAAATATTTTTAATTAATTCAATGAATCTTAGCCTCTCGCAAGTGAGCTGTAACAAAAATTGTTTTTTTATACGCTGTCTGTTTCGTGGTAGTTTAAATGTTGTATTTTAGAAAATTAAAAAAAAACGAATAGCTCGTAAGTTGACGCAAGGCGTCCTACTACAGAAGTTGCTCCGACACAACACAATATAAACGTGATGTTAGAGCAGTTTGAACTTTAAATTTTCATATAAATATGAAATTGAATAACGCTGATTTCGCGTCGATTGTATTAGCTACTTACTTATATTAGCAAAATTTAGACCATAGGTAAAAACACTCACATGGAAAAGTTGACTATGTGGACCGCTGTCAACATCTTCTGACAGAGAATAGCTTGAAAATGAATTATTTTCATGAAACAGCCTACCCACAGTTAGCAATGGATTTTTCTTAATCACACCGGGGTCTTGGTTTATGGTGTTTGGCATAATTGCTCTTTCGTTGTTAATTCGAATGATATCGTTCTCTGTGATTGGCAATCCATTTTTAGTTTTCAGAGCTTTTAGTCTTCGTAATCCTGCTTCTTTGCTTGCTATTTTTCGTCGTTTTTTAACATGTAAATACAAGAAGACAGATGCTACATAAACTAAGCCGAGGAGTAAGGAACTAACACCGATTGTAACGTATTCAGCCAAGGAAAGTCCTGTGGAAGTGGATGTTTCAGATATTTGTGCGTTTGGAGCAAATTGTACTTCTGTCACATCTGAAAGTAAAATTAGAATTAAGATTGAATGAATATTTTATTTTTAACATTTTTATCGTGTTAAGGCCATGTTTCCGAAAAAACTCTTTTTAGAATGCCTTTCTCTTAAAGAAAATATGCCTTATTCTGAAGTTTTACATGCCAGTGTAATTTACTGGTAGTCGCAACGAGGATGAAATGATAGAGCGATCGTTATTTTGCCTCTCGAGTTGAGATAAGATAGGCAAAGACTTTCGCCAATGGTTACCATGACTCGCGCTTGACTGCTTTTTGTATCGATTAGATGCATGAAACTATCCTAACTTCCCAAGTCATAATTTCGCCTAAGTACTCGTAGTATGTTAAGGAATTTTCCAGAACTTTTCTGATCAGCCAGTTTTTGAGTTCAATAGGTATTACTAAGACTTCATTGTCTGTCACCGTGCTGTATATCATAAACCACAAGAGCTAGAACTAGTCATATTCATCAGCGGCGTGCACAAGATTATGACACTGGGCATGCGGAGTACACGGTTACAAAAAAAAAACTTTTATACATTTTTAGCTTTTTTTATTTAGTTTTATAGATTATGTGATGATGATAGTGATTTTAATTTGACATTAATTATATATATCCTATCTCAAAGCGTAAACAGTGCTTATGTGCCTCTATGGAGTCCACGCCCCTGTTATTAGATGATGTACTTTTGTATACAATATTTAATCTAATATTTAAAGGGTATATATATCGAACGCTATTTTTAGCTGTTTGTAATAGAAGCAAGACAGTCATGGTACGGTACCCTTCGTGGATGAGTCCGACTGGCACTTGGCCTTTTTTGTATGATAATTACATGAACAAGGACTTAGGTACATTAAGCGTAACTATACTCACTGTTTGCATATTTCGGTGGAGCTCCCTGAACCCTGAAGGCCACGCAGGGTGTGAACACTCCACGCAGGTCGAGAGGTGACGACGGCATCGTCGCGACATCTCTGCACAACAATCTGACCACCATAACCCGACCTGTCATTCGGGTTCGCATGTCATCCTCTCCGGTCCACTGGGACGTGAAAATGTTAAGTTAAAAATTATTACCCTCAAAAACTGTGGTCCACTAGTTATTCGCTTAGGTAGCCTATTATTTATAGAATCAGGCTTTACTTTGCGGAAATTATTTTGTAAAATCCCGAAGCATCTATAGCAGGGGTAGCCAACTTGTGTAGATCCGAGATCGACTTTTCACTGACGACACTGACTTACCAATTATATACTTTTATACCACATACATACTAATTACATGTTCTACGTAGGTATGTATATGTGTATTTATATTTTTGCTTTGCCACACTCGACTGGACTAGTCACGATCGATTGTGATCGACCGGTCACACACACAGATGTGACCAACTGATCTATAGCATACCTACTAGCTCCACAGTCGCGAAATTTAATACGATTGCAAAGCGAAACATACGTCGAGAGTAAATTGTGTGTCTTGCTTGATCGAGTTGCACTATGCTACTGTTTTTGGCGGGAGTTTGCAATTTTTTTTAGTTCGCCCATGAATGCACGTGTTCTTGTTTTATAGAAATGTTTATTTATTTCTCGCTATTACATGAAATACTCACCTGCAAGAAAGTTCTTCCTTCATCACGAAACAAATTGAAGGGTACATCAGCATCGACAGTGTTCCGCAAATCCACGAACCCTTTCTTCGTCAGAAACTGAGCGCCTGACACAGCGCATATTGGAGTTTTTACATCTTTAACAAACACATCAACATTATAGGCAGGCAGCCTTCGCTAAGATTAAGTCCGCGTTTTAAATTTGTTTTGCTAGTAAAAACAAAACCGCTTTCGAAAAGTACTTTCTGAGCTATTATGCATCTCATTCCGAGTCAGGCCATTAGGCTTGAATCCCAGATAAATAAACGTAGATATTAAATTTGGAACTGTTTGTATTCTTTTGTAGCTTATTAAATTTGGAACTACTTGTAATCTTTTGTAGCTTATTAGCATCGTAAACTCACAATGCATAACATATAAAAACAAGTTCTATAAAACGATTCATCACATGTTTTCCGAGATATCGGGTCGGACGTGGTGGTTAGAATTACCTACCATATGTCCTAATCCAAATCATAATAGCAGAATCGGCGCTCATTGTTACTTACAGGAATATGCCCTTAAATCTGGTGGGTTTAAAATAGAGAATAGTGCTTCGTGGCAGACGGTTATGGCGGATGGTGGCCGCATTCTGATCCGGTGGTAAATTTTAATTAAAATTATATAGACGCGCAACAATAACTCCATGTGAAATATAATATTTTTTGTTCCATTCTATTCAGAACTGGACTCACTAGAAATATTTGCAGCAAGATTTTCTATTTACCACGATTCAAAAGTTGATAGAATAAGAACTATGGTTATGTTGTAATGTGATGATTTCTATAAATTACCGTTATTTATTAATGTTAAATTGTTGTATTAACGCACATGCGTAGACAAACCCTTAGGGCTTGACCACTCAGGAAAGATTTTTCCAAATTTCCCCCAAGGGGGTGAATAGGGAATAAAATTTTGTATGAACTTTAAGTCTAGGACTAAACTACCTACAATACGTGAGCTTAAGCGAAGGCAACAGCCAATTGACGTTGGATACGTCACACAGGCCAGACCCTTAAGGCTCGAAACTTACATATATATTCCTCTTATGACGTATCAGTAGGCTACCATAAGTAATTAATAAAAGTGTAATGAATAATGGTTCTTCGAAAATATAACTGGTCGCAAACTTACTAAGAAACGTGATTTCTCGGGACGGATGTATGATTTGCCCCTTCAATGGTAGGTACACGAAGGGAATCCTCTGCACCCCATCAGTCCCGAAGGTTGCCAGTGAGCATTCTGTAAAAAAAATATTTAAACTCATAATAAACAAAAAAGTATGGTTATGTTCAAATAAATTAACTATTAGCGCCTTTCAACGCAGCACCGGCAACATTGTAATAGTGATGGTTCGGCAAATCATTTTTACAGTAGTTATACCTAAGTTAAACAAGCAGATTGATTTTTGACATAATATGTGGCAGTATTTCCAAAAGGTAAAAAAGGAAACTATTTATTTGCCGAATATGTGTGTTAAAAGTTGTTACAAAACAAACGTTTTTAATCATACCAACATATTTTACCACAATGTTGTGTGCAAATATTTTAAAACATAGGTTGGTATGTACCTAATTTATATTTATTAAATTGTTTAAATGTTATATACAGCTACTAATTATCTTATTATTTATAAACATTATTTTACACTCAACTTATTTTAACCCTGTCCACTACTTTCCTGGTATTATTCCTGCCCCGTTTCGACTACATCCGCGACATTGGATCTCGTAAAAAACTTCCGCAATTTTACAAAAACAAAAAACGATCTAAAATCAACTAAGTACTTAAAAATTCTAACTGCAGTCTGCACGCTAATCCACATATACCTACCTATATAATCAAATTTAAAAATGTTTTTTCTAAAATCTCCCATTTTGTAGGTAAAGACATATTAAAAAAGGTTGCGCATCAGAATTTTTAAAGAAGTTAATTTTCAAAAGATGATAGAGGTTCAAAAGCCAGTGCTACCTACATTAATGCCATGTTTTAATTAACTTGTCAAAGTTTATTCCATTGTTTTTTTTTAATAAGCGTAAACAATGTTGCCATGGGCTGCCATAAAATGACAATAAATGAGGGTCTGTCTACATATTTTATTATTAACCTTGAACATGGCCAATGTAACAATAAATAAATATTTTATTCATTGAAATTAATATATTTGCTTCTTTATTTTCAGGTTTCTCTTATTAATCGTGTTTTCATGGAATAAAAACCTTTATCATTACAATACAAAGCTAAATTTCGCGAAGCTTTGTTAAATTTGTATAGCTCAGTTGGGAAGTCGGGCACCTTAATAAGCAGAATTCCGGGTTTGAAACCCAGTCCGGTCGATTCTTTTTTTTTTCTTTTTTTTTGAGTTCCTTCTTTTTCTGAGAAAACTATTCCTGGAGGCCCTACAGAAACAAGAAAACAAAGTAAATTATGAATGTCAAATACTATTTTATTTCAAGAAAAATGTCATGTACTAACCAAACACCGAGCAAAGCTCGGACATCCAGGGACTATTTCTTATCAACAGAAAAACAGTCTGCCTTTTAATCGCATAAAATAAGGTGTTAAGAATAAGTGGAAAAATGTGGAATGGGGAAGCGGTTTACTCGACGCAAGCTTTTTAGTGATGGTACAAAATACAAAATATTATGATGTGCATAATATGAATTTTACAATTTTATGCAAATGTTATTATTTGTTATTACCCTTGTGACATTAATATTATGCAAGCAAGTGTTAACTGATCGCATATTACGCGTCCTAAGTTTCTTTTTTTACGGTATGAAAAATATTGTGGATTAAAATTTTATCCAAAGGTTATTACACGCGACATTAATACAGGGACAAATGTCACGCGTCGTAAGTAGTTAATAAAATATAAGACAGGTTATTTAACAGAAGTGTCGATGTAATCACGTACAAAGGTACTTTGTACTTTAATAATCATGAAATATGTTGATTGGTGAACAAACTAATCGCCTATATTTTTATATCTTCATATTCGATAAGGTGAAAATACTTTAACACGTTTAGTGTCATTAGGGTTAATGGAGGGAACGTAACTGGATCCTGCTTTAACACTGATAACTTTTTTATAGTGATATAAAATTTAAATTGTCGTTTATTACTAATATTTATCAAGAGTTGATAGTGGTATAGATGTTAGAAGAAGGCGAAGTAGATGGAGATTTGACAGATTCAAGTGGCAATGGTTGCTCCATTTTCAATAACTGTTGTCATAAACTGCTATACTGTTATCCTACAAATATGTAGTGCTGAAGATTACATTCATTCTCATAGAGCCAATTATCTCACTTTCTCAAGTCTGACTCTTTCAACTTTGCCAACTCCACAAAACTGACGAAAAATAAAGTGGGCTAGGATTGAAGGCCATAGGAATAGGCCATGTTCTGCACACTACTCTGAATTCGGGACGGGTATTTATTATAAGTTTAATATCCAAATAGTTCCATTAAGCTTATGGTTGCTCCTATCAAAAGTTACCGCTCGTCGCCATTTATAAACGTAATGCTTTAAGTAGTCTACGGTCCCCATAGAATATCGGGCCCGACTTTACAACGGTTTATAAATAAATATCACTGGACAAATTACATAAATTGATCTAACTCCAAAGTAAGCAAATGATATGCTTGTGTTATGGGTGTTAGACAACGATACTAATACATAAAATTACTTAAATAGATACAAGAATATTTAACCCTGACCCGGAAATATAAACATCTATATTTATCACATAAATGTCTGTCCCCGTCGAGAGTCGAACCTGAGCCTCAAGATTAGGCGTTTACGCTAGCCACTCGACCAACGAGGCGATTACATCTACACCAAAGTAGTAGGTAGCTATTTCATTTTTTGCACTTGTTGAAAATGAACTATTTAAAAGCACAAGAAAAATCTGCTTTTACCTGGTAAATCGTCGACGCATAGTTCTCGGTCTTCCCTGAAAAGTGGGGCGCGCTGTGGACAGACACAGCCACAGTCGGTTTTGGCGATTGTGTTCTCGTTACTAGTTCGGGCGCCATGTTCTGCACACTGCGCTGCACTGCATTCTTCACCTGTAACTGAAGTATAATAAAATAAATAGTAGGAAAACATAGTCTGGATATATTTGGATTGTTTCTTCATCGTTCTAGCCTAATTTTATCGATATCAGATGTTCTTCACCTGTAACTGAAGTTATAGGAAAATATAATCTGGATATATTTAAATAGTTTCTTCATCGTTCTAGCCTAATTTTATCTATATCAGTAATTGTTCTTCACCTGTTACTGAAGTTATAGGAAAATATAATCTGGATATATATGGATGGTTTTTTCTTCGTTCTAGCCTAATTTTATCTGTATCAGATGAATCGGCATTGGCTACCAAATCAAGGGGATCATCATCTTTGCAAAAGATGCCAGTTTTTAGACCGAACGATTAACATCTGACCTCTGTAACCCAGAAAGGAAACCAGATTAGATCGTATTTACACAAATTCAGGTTTTCTAAGAGTTTGTGTAAAAAGTTTTTTGTTTCTAAGTTTTCTAAGAGTATTTAGAAAATGAACTAAAAATCAGAAAAAAATACAGGTACTGATGAATGTATAGTGCAAGATTCCTTGACCACTGAAATGGAAGTCTGAAACACTAACCACTAAACCATCGAGTTTTATATGTATACATTTCGATAAGCGTAAACGCAGTTAATCTTTGCGACTTTATGAGTGCATATTGTTAGTATCTATTAACGCAAACAAAGAAATTGGATCGGGAGATGTAGCTGTAGCTAACGACGATCGCAGCAGCAGTGTGTGCTGTACTCTGCCGTCCTAAGGTAAAAGGTCGTTAAATATCAATTCATCAATTTTAGACTCTAGGCATAACAAAAAACTGCGCTTAATTCTCCATCTACCAATCTAAGAGCAATTTTTTTATCTGAATTACTTTCTGAGGTACGTTTATAATTTGAGCAGTTATTTATTTATTTATTCATTAACAAATTCCACAGCTTAATGTTTTAAATATAATCTATCTTATGATATATAATCTTAGAGCCAATAATGGATTTACATTTTTTGATACTATCCATATAAAACAGTCCATAATTTTGGCACACAGATAGTATGTGGCGAGTGTGTAAGCGTTTATGTGTGTGTGTGTGTGTGTGTGTGTTGTGTGTGTGTGTGTGTGTGTGTGTTGTGTGTGTGTGTGTGTGTGTGTGTTGTGTGTGTGTGTGTGTGTGTGTGTATAGAGTGTAAAACATAAATAAATATATACATGTTATTCATTCCGCATTTAACGGCCTTTTTCCGTATGACGGCAGTATTCACGAAGTACCTTGTAACGTGAAGAGATCGCCGGTGTCTCGTCGGGAGATGTCGCCGAGGCTGACGGCGGCCGCGGCTGTCACGAACAGCAGCAGCGCGGCCATGCTATCCTCCACCGCCGGCGCACTCCCCGCTCCCACCCCGCATCGCTGATATCTGCAATCAAAAAGTATATTTAGACTGGCAACAAAAATAACCTGATCAAACCAGCCCCCTTAGAACGTACACTATCGTCATGACGCGATCGCGTCGAGACGATAGTGTACGTTCTAACCCCCCTGACTCAATTTTTCTTTTTACATTTTACCTTTAGTCTGTGCCAATAAAAAATGTTGATGTCAAATGTATTCGTCAGACTATTACATCTCTATTCGTAGATAATATTATAAGTGTGAAATAATGTAGGTATATTTATGTACTTAGTTAACTTTAGCATATATATAAAGAAAAATACTTTTAGAGAAGTATAATAATATTTGTCTAGATTAAAACAGGATAAAAGGGCTAAATAACTTTTATAGGTACAGTTAGGTACACACTTAAACTCTCCTATATCACAAAAAATATTACCTCAAAACGGTCCAGCCGTTTAGGAGTTAGATGACTAGCACACATAAAAGCACACTACGACAAGCAGCCCTCAAATTACTGTTATGACATTTGAATGTGCGATATAAAGACTGTCTTCAAACTAGATAAAACATAATTATAGTACAGTGAAAGCTCGCGAAGCATTGCAAAAATTCAACGGCATTGTTCGATGTTCGATTTCACTTTGTTCACATTATTACAACTGCAGATAACCTTCGAGAATTTGTGAGAAAATCCATGGGATATAATTTTCTTTTAACACTTCACAGTGAAAAAATCTGCTAAGTGCTCGTTGAACTCACGCAAGGAGGGTTCTGTAGTGTCATAAAATATTTCACTTTTTGTAAAGTAAAAGACAACGAACAGGCACACGGGCCTCCTGATGGCAAGAGACAACCGCGGCCTATAGTAATATAAGAAATTAGCGACGCGCCCCGGCTTAGTAAAGACTATGTTATGCATGTTATATACATATAGCCCTTCCTCTTGAAACACTCTATCTAATAAAAAAAACATACATAGAGATTCGACTTTGTTTTATACTACGTAGTGATTATCCAAAAAGTGCGTTGACAATCTGAGGCTGGTATGATGAGATTCTTAGGAGAGTGATTTCAACTTTTACGGATAAGGCAGCGAACAGACACACGGGTATCCTGATGGTATGAGACAATCGTGGCCTATAGACACCATAGATGTTGCAGATGCGCCCTTGCCCTGTGGTCGGGCTGTTAGACCTTATGTGCAAGTCATGCACAAGCATGCATAAAGATTGCACGACCAACTTGTAGCAATAGGACCATTCGTAAAAATGCTGGACCCCAGTGGTATGCCGGAACTAATATAAACGTAGGTCAAATCAAATTTGCGGAGTCTCTTTTTTATTCTCAAGATCTAAAATTATAAATCTACCTTAACTATCTGGTTTGTTTGTGAACAAAAATATAAATGCGCGTTGGAAAAATGTATCATAGCATTAGATTTGAAAAGGCTTATCTCGTAAAATCCTTTCTTTTGTGGGAAGCTGTTTAGATGTCACAAGAAATAAGTGAAGTGCGAGGTGGACTCGCACTTCACTTATTTCTTGAAAAAACACATTTGTAGTTTTGGAAGCACCTGTGAATATAACAATAATTCTGTTTTTAGTAAGTATTTGTTGTTATAACGGAAATAAAAAAATTAGAAACAATCTGACAGTTTTAAAAATATCATCTTTCATAAGATTCTGCCTGATGACAGACAGTCAAACGGACAGCGAATTCTTAGTAATAGGCACCGTTTTTACCATTTGGAATTATTTTACAGGATTCCATAATTGGAATTGGAATCCTGTAAAATAGCCATCACTCTTCAGCTTCCTAACAATCTTCAAAAATAGACCATAATATCGTGTCGTCGCGAAGTTGAAGAAAGATAAACACAAATTTTCGAATTTATAATATTAGTATGGAATTACCTAATAACAGTCTACGTACACTTATTATGAAGTAGGTAGGTTTAGGATTTTTTTAACTGTGGTTATAAATTTTGTCTGTAACTTTTTTAAACTTCAAAAACCTCGAAAACAAGAAACTGTTTAAAGTGCACTTAAATGACTACATTTGGAGTTGTCAGCGCTGCAAATATGCTTAGTTAATACTCGAAAGCTGGCACGCGTTTTACCATGTATCGGTAGCACTAGCATGAACATTTCTCGATTGCATTTCGATAAGTTCTATTACGAAGAAAAATAGGTTCTGTAAATCATCGCTAATATAAAAAAATGCAAGAATTTTAGAGTTAATCAAACAATGATTTGTTTGCAATATAGAATACATTTTTAGCTGATTTTGAGAGTAAGTTCTACCTATATACATTTTTTGCTGCTTAACAAAATATGTACCTACCTACTTTAGTTTCTTGAATTGGAATTAATTTTTATAGTTTGCTATTAAACTACATTTTGTTAATATTGAAACCTTTATTTTCATTTGGCATTTTTTATATTTTCATAATTAATTTTATCTCTTCTTATACTAATTACTTCCTTACATTTATAGGAACGCGACAAAAGATGACATATATATAGTTTTTATTCTTAACGAACAATATAACGTTTAGCTTTCATTCTCCATTTACAAAATTACGATCGTTAAGATCCCAATAAAATTTTATTCGATAGCCAACTTTCGACTGAACATTTCGAAAGTGCAAATGTCCGCGCTAGACGCCAAATACATCAAAATGTTGACTTTTCGTAAATCTGTTTCCGCGTTCAACAACTTTTTGGTAGTGTTTGCTCATAGCAAGCAAATATCGAACAGTAAAATATGGAACGTAGCTTAAGATAATTATTGAAGTGCCAACATCACACTGTGTATTAATGACATCGACAAACTGGCACTCAGGTGGGCTGTAGTAAAACAAAAACATAAAGTTGCTATAGACAAAATGCGAGAACTCAGATAAAATATCAATTCATTTATTATGACATTTATAAGCGTTACTTGCACAGACTATAGATAGAACGTAGAAGTTAGCATTGCAACTGTTAATGATGTCCTTCGGTTTAATGCCTAAGCAAAGAGAGATAGGGACCATGAAAGCTAAAGGTGTGACAGCCAACTTATTTCTCTTTTTAACGTGGAACGTTTCCGCTTACATGCAGATGTATGTCTTCCCTACTCTATTTAATACTTTAGTAGGTACTTGGGTGACTGAGTTTTTCTCAGTGTATTTTTAGTAGGTAAGTCTTGTTACTGACGGTACAATATTTATACTGAACGTTATAAAATATCGTATATATTTCAATATTAAAAAAAATAATATAAAAAAATAATAATAAAAGAATCAATCGGACCGAGATTTGGACCCAGTCCGGGTTCAAATAATATGTCAAAACTACAAAAGGGTTAAAGAATTGTGGTACCTACTATACGTGTATACTTATTGTTGCGCCAACAAACTCAAAACGAATGATTCTAGAACATATTATTTTGAAATATATTTGATATTTTGCAACGTTCAATATAAATATTGTACCGTCAGTAACACTATAAGTAACGAAATATAACAGTTTAGGTAATTAATTTTAGCATTAAAATATTTTCACTAACCAATGAAAGCGATAAGAAACACGTTATTTATGATGATTTAATATGTTTAATATCCCTGTATATATCACCAAACACAGATTAATTAATTATAGCTCATGGTCTCGTGTTCTAATAATTGACTTGTTATTATAGGAGTCTAGCATATCTTTTGCTATGGCTTGATTTCAATTTGTGTAGGCAATAATGTGGAGCGCTGTATTTTAATATATGTGTTTAAGGTTGCTACAATCAAGGGTTACCTCTTGGCTGTACTATTTCTTAGAAGGGAGATATGATTTTTTTTAATATATTCTTAGAGTTAGGTAGGTATATAGGTAGATTATTAACAATATGTGGGCATTTTTCGCATTCCCTCAACCCTTTTGAAGATACAATTGTATAATCTGTTAAGATCTATAGGTTGATAATATTATGTTCATATCCTTAAATAAAAAAAAACGGAAAAGAAGGAGTATTGGCGGGATCGAGAGAAAAATGGACGCAATTTTTTTACAATGATTGAATTTCATATCTAAGATACTCGTGTTGAGTAAAATTACACTATTTTGGTGGTATTTTTTATAATTTTATTTAGTTGAAATGCACAAGTATTCAGAAATAAATCGATGCTGTCAAATTTCACTCAATGAGCTTTGGCTGTGACTGCTTTACTCTCTCTTTAAAATACCCTTATAAATTTTTATGTCGACTTGTAGTCATATTGAACGCGATGCAAACTAATTAAACTTGGATAACGACAAATTCTTCTAACCCATGCCAAATATTAAAAGGTAGATAGTATCGAGATCACCATTTTTATTGATATTTGGACATGAGTCCGATTAAAATGAAGAAACATACAAAAAAAAAATATGTTACTTAATTAGGTTTATTAATTGATCTTATATACAGTTTTAATGTTAAACGAAGTTATTTTAAAATTAATTCGATAAAAATATTCTCGATTATAATACGTATAAGAATAAATGAGAATAATTTAGTTTACTGTTATAATATTCTATTAAAATTGGCTAAATAAAATTAAGTTACGCGTTGATTTTTATCGAATGCGAGCAAACAGACTATATATTATTATATGATTTGTATTATTATTTGACGTCAATCGTCATTAAGAAATAGTTTCTTTTCGTACTGATCGTCGTGTGAGATCGGGTTGACTCGGTCATGCTCGTAATAAAGTATATTGTATTAACCAATAAGCACCAGATACAAAACCAGTTGGAGGAAGGATATTTGCTTGTTTTTCCTCAAAGAGACAGTTCAAATCGGTAGTTGTCATTTTATAATTAAATTTTTACGATTTATTAACATGTTTACTAGTTTACGTCTAAGTTTAGTTTTTTAAAAAATATATTAAAAGAAGATTGTCATAAATTTACACACTTCAATAGTGCGAAACTATAATTAATAGTATTTAATCGTATCCAAAAAGGCATTCTAACATCTCTTTTATATAAGAGTTATGATGTTACATACCTACTTTAAAATAGTCATATTTTAGCCATCAGACCTGCCCACAGGCAATATTGTAATTAGTATTTAAAACCTGTTGCGTGGAAACATAGCATTATCAAAAACACTAATTGATATCCATTTATTTATTGCTACAGTTTTTTAATTGAGTTTATCACAATAAATCAAAAAGTTTGTAACAAGATTTAATGATATAGCAACTATGGAAGATGCAATTTTTAATAAATAGTAGGTAGCGTATGCGTCTTAACAAGAACTAGTTTTAATTCTCACGTAAGTTTTTTGAACATTATGCCATTTAAAAATAGACAAATATCAATACGCACATATCGCCGAAGGAGTAGATAGAGATACAGATGCACCCACGATTAACCCGCGATATAATTTCGAGAATAACATCTATACTTTATACAAATAAGTAAAATTGCAGTGTCTGTATGTAATATTAAAATAACCGTCTATATCAAAACAATATTTTTTAGAATTTTTGTCTGTCTATCTGTCAGTTTGTACCCGCTTATCTCTGAAACGGCTTGTCCGATTTTTGCAGACAGCTAATGTAATTAGAAACGGCTTAGGCATCTTTCATTTGTGAATTTTATTTTAGAAATGTATAAAATAAATAAATTAAATAAAAATGCGGATGAAGTCGCAGTCATAGATACTTAATAATATAAATAGAAAAGTTTCTTTATCTGTTATTTTTTACGGCTGAACCACTAAATTCATTACGCTGAAATTTTACATGGAGTTGTAAACTCACAAGTCAAATAAATGTGGTACCCGTGGGAGAAAAAAAATTCACTTATCCCACATAAAGCATTTTGTGATAAATGTTCATATTTGTATAATTATAATTGGTTACGATCTAGTGATTCAATATTTTTACTACATATATAAATACGGTATATATGTCTTATGATAAATCGAAATTTAAATCCAAAAATTTAAATTTAGAATCGCTAAATACATTAGCAAGTAGTATTTTTCAACTAGGGCAACCCTAGCAAATCATCATGATCGCCGCGGGACTATTCAGAATGGTAGCTATCTGATTTGACTGATAGTAGTTGATATATTGCTACCGTTAACATAATACTTTTGAGTAATTATTCAAAGCCTTTATTAAGCATTGGGCCTATAATTTCATTTAATATTAACAATCAATTAAAATAGTTGATTATCTACAAAGATTGAAAGCGCGAGATTAATATATAAAAATTATCAGATATTATAAGAATTCCACACCGGCGGTGTTACACTTTCCAAACGAAACCCTCTAGCCAGATTAAAATTTTTAATGCCGCCATCATTTCATAAAGCCAATTAAATATATTCCTTAAAGAGGAGATATATAAAATAAATTATCTGCTTATTAATCGTTACGCGTATTTCGTTCATTACAAAAATTGCAGGATTTTTATATGTCATTTTCATATGTGTTATATGCTGACTGGTTAGAGGTTAAGACTTATTTGCATATAGATAGAAAGAACAGCTTCGTTGATGATGGAATTGCACTTGCCTTACTGTGAGGCTCGAGTTCGATTCCCGATTGATGGGAGCAGGCATTTGCATAATAAACATAGATGTCTCTATTTCCGGATGTGTTTAATTTATTCTGGTATCCATTCAAGTATTTCTCTGTATTAGTGAAATTTGTCGAGGTGTATTTTAATTTGTTTATTTAAGTAAATAAATTCAAATATCCCTGAAGAAAATGTACCGATAATTGGACTACCATTGAAGAATTTATGACCACTTATGGGATAGGAAAACCAAAATTACATTCAAAAGCAAAATGATGACATTAAACTTCGCTTTTAAATATTTGATTTCTGACAGATTTTTGACAGAGCGTTTGAAGGGTAGCAATCGTTTCTAAAGGAAAACAATATTGTTATTATTATTTTATTTCTAAATTATAATCGTCTCTGTGGTGTAATGGTACAGGTGTCGCCTGTTAAGACCGTTAGCTACGTCGGGTCCCGGGTTCAATTCCCAGGTCGGGCAACTTTTCTTAAATATTTGTCAGATTTTTCTGAGTAAGCATTACATTGCCCGGGATCGAAATGTGTCCGAAGTGACGATAGGCTTGCCACCTAACACATCAGGGCCCTAGTACCTAGGGTAATCGTGGGTGTGTTCTATATATCTACTGGACTAGTAGACTACTTGCACACCTCTACCTACCCCTTCGGGGATAATAGGCGTAAAGGTATTTTTTTTTCTTTTTTATTATATTTCTAGCATTCTCCTCGTTGATCCCGTCCCTTCAGGTGGTTTATATGCCTCGGTTATCGCATATAAAATCACATTTACTTATCTTTTAAATCTTCCTTGGATTTCCACATATGATTCAAAACTAAAATTAGCCAAATTGATCCAGACGTTTTCGAGTTTTAGCGAGACTAATGACCGAATGATTTCACAGAAAGTACCAGCTCATGAAAGATTGTAAATAATAACAGAAGTGGTGCCATCTAATGTGATGTCCAGCGCCGTAACTGCATGTGATTGACGTCTGCTGGCTAATTGTCGGCTTCTCCGAACATATGGAGATTGATGATTAGTAGGTTAAGGATCTCTAGTGCATAAGCGGTTCCGGTGGCTTGCGGCGGATAATTAGGTGTCGTGTAATAGCTGTCTCAGTTTCCTGTGGCTTTTAGCTAAAAGCTCTTGTAGATGATTGATTTAAGGATATATTAGATATATTTTAATTATAGCGGCCTTTCATACGAAAACAGTCAGTAGGTACTGATCTAACGATGTCATAAAGAAATATCTTCGGTTAAATCACACAATATAAGTAATGTATTTTTAGTTTTTTTAAAGTTCTTAATATTTTTTTTTGTTTCTTTTTTCTGTTGGTCCAAAGGTTGGCTTGTAAAGAATGTTATACAAATTTAGCTCGCCTTTTGTATAACAAATTTGTATAATATTATTCAGATGTACAAAAAGATTAAATAAATAAATATATCGTTTCTGTTTTTTTGGTTATTTGGCGCTTGTGTTAAACTTAATTAATAGCGTAGAATAAATGAATCCAGACGATTAGTAAGATTTTAGTAAGCTATTGGCGGTTGACACTGTGACAAAGACTGAAAATCGCACTCAAAACAAAGACTTGGGCGCTTATATTAAACATCTATCTCATTCTCATATAACCAGCTATTTCATTTTCATAGAGGTTTGTTTTTGTCAACTCAACTCGCAGAAAGAGTGGTGGATCAGTCTAGAGTTAGTCTAAGATCTTCGTTAGGAGTATAATCTCCAGATATCTACAGATGGTACCTTAACGCTACCAACATTCAGAATATTAAAAAAATGACACGCCCACATTCTCAAAGGGGTAAACAGAAGTTAACATGCACCGACGATTAGCGGACCCATGATGTAACTGTTACAAGTCCGTCGCCAATTCGGACGCCAATCCAATCTCTTATTACCGAACCCTGGACCTCGCAAGTCGGGCACTGACTCCACTAGACCACAGAGGCAACTAAGAACATATATAAGTGCATTTGCGAATATACTATGTGTGTTACATAAACCTACTTATCGAATACAAGTATTACCAGTGTTATTATTTATAGCCACGATGTTCAACTATTCAGTTTCAACGATTTGTTCAGTAAACTATTACGACGTATAATTACCGTAATAATATATTTCCCTACTCAACGGTAATAGATGGTAATAGATCTTATACCAGTAGGTACGATGCAGGATGCGGTGTTATAAAATTTATGACTGTATTTTAGAGATCCGTATTTTAAGAAAAAAAAAAAAACAAAAATGTCTCCTTATTTGTTTGCATCTCATAAACTAGAAGTTTTAAGTATGTAAAGAGTTCTATGAAATACTAGGTTTCCGTCCGCGTATTTGATCAAATTTTGAGATTTATAATACTTATTGCGCAAAAACACACCCTCTTTTTAACGTAGTCGGTTAAAAAATAGTCTATGTTTTATCATGTACAAGCTATATTACTGTAAAGTTTTATAAAAAATCCCTCCAGTAGTTTTTTCGTGAATAGTAACGAACATACATCCATACTCGCAAATTTTTGCATTTATAATATTAATACCTACCAGTTGGAAAGGATGTACCTATATATAGAGAAAGAGTGATATTAAAAGAAAATGTCGGTGTAAAAATGAGAAAGGGAATGAATGCTTCAATAGTTCGGCCATTTTAACGGAATGAAGATGAATGATTGAGAAAATAAATTACTTACAATGCGAATGTAGATGGCTAATGGTACCCGGGGAGACCTAGGTTGACATTCCACAACCAAATTGCTGTGTATTATCCGTGGGTGGTGTCAAATAGAGTAATGAATGTGGAGGAATTTGGGCAAGCATGTAGGAATGGTTACACTTGGCACTCGATACTCTCTGACTACGCCTCAAGGACCTCGCCTTAAATATATATGTATATACAATTTACAACAATTTAAAGAAATAAAAAACTTAACCTCCAACAGAATTTGAACCTAGCTGACGACGCTCTTTCGTTGTCATATTAAAAATTTAAACAGTAAAAATAATACCCAATTTTATCACACACATCGAAAGTTATGTGCAATTTCAATAAAATTCTATATATTAATATAAAAAAATCAATAATTGCAAATGAAATTTAGGTTTTTAATGATTGAAACAACTTATGCTTTTCTTAAGGTTCTCGGAATTTTCTCGAAAATGTGACAGGTTTTTGTTTTATTTAGAAAATATCCTATTTTAACAAATGTTAATAAAAAAGGCTGTACTAACCCGCGCTCAACTCGCACTTAGCGGTCATTCTAACTGCTATGTCTACTTCAGCGACTGTAATTATACCCGCATATCATTTTAACTGCTTTCTAATAAAGTGATTTTAAAATAAGACGTTACATTGTCAGTGGCCAGAGAGCGTAATGACGGTTTTTTTGGTTAAAAAAGTTTTAAATTTGTCCTTCTTTCCTAAAATCAGCCCAAAATTAATTATTTGACACAAAAAGAAAGTAATCAAAAAATTTACACCGGTTTGAAAAATAACACAAGATTTTTTTTCTTCGAACATAGGAACTAGTCCTAACATAAGTACAATTCTCAGTGTTCGTCGTTGCCTTGTTCAATTTACAACCGCCTCGTTGGTCGAGGGGTTGACTAATTCACTTAACGACAGACCAACCCCGAGGCTCGGGTTCGGTTCCCGACATCTGTGTGATGAACATAGATAGACATTTAATATAATCTAGTATTACCTTGTTTGGGTGTTTATTATAGAAATTAATAGGTATCGTTGTCTAACACCCATAACAAGCATATAATTTGCCTACTTTGGAGTTAGATCAATTATGTAATTTGTCCAGGGATATTTATTTAAATATATATGTATTAGGAAAATCACGAAAACCTTTTAATAAAAACACCGGGGCAAAGCATTAGTTGAGTAATTAGTAAGATACTTCGTCACACGTAGATTCTTCTCAAACAACTCCAGCTTCTAAACAATAGAATGGTTCCTCCTCATCCATAACTAATGATGTTCTTAACGACAAAAGCTTCTCTGGAAGGCTTTATTGAAATGCAGACATAGCTATATTTGCCAAATACTTCCTTAAACTTAAGAGGCCTCCGTACAATAAAACTTAAGTAAATTACGATTTGATTTAAAAGGAACAAAAATGGGGTTGAAAAAAAATATCGTCATGCCTTTATTCCCCAAAGGGTATCCAGAGGTACATATACACCCACGATTAGCCAACGATATTAGCTCTCATGATGGGACTGGTGGCAAGTCTGTTGCCATATCGGACACAAATCGTGGGTATCCTAACAATTATTCTATTGTCCGTAAAAAGGGAAAAAAATATGCTTTCGTTAGAAAAAACTCATTGGTACACGGCGGGGTTCGAATCCGGACTACCCGAATGGAAGTTCGAATATATTCATTTTAATTCAATAGCATAATAAAATATAAAACAAAATTATTTTAATATTAAGTTTGATAAAACATATAATCATTTAATAACAATGTAATAAAAAAATAAATTAATATAACAACCTCATTGTCCACCAAGTTAACGTTTTTCTTTGGAATGTATGTTTATTTTTAACGGGTCACTTGGCAAAACCTCTCTCGTTGGAGACAACCTTGGATATATTATATCTGTAAGTGTTTATATGGATTTGTCTACAATAAATAATTTAATGAATAAAAAAATCGTGTGCCGGCCTCTTAAACTAATGCGACGATAGCACAGGAGGCGATTACGTTTTAAACGGAACTTATGATTTATTTAAAAATTATGTACGGATCTTGTATCATCATTATAATTCCGGTCAACTTTATTTTAACGCTACATTATTAAGTTCATCAAACCTCGCCAGACTTGTTTAGGAAGAATTATTTTTTATAGTAGAGCCAAGGTCGCATATCTTGATGGTTAGAATAGATTTCTTAGTGTCGCCAAACGTAAACACAATAGTATCGAGCATCAACGTTGTAGTATATCCCAGTTACAATATTTAACATTATCATATTCAGTTTTGGCCCCACAAAAATAGAGGTTATAAGTTTGAAATGTCCGAAAAAAACTCAACTTATCTGCATATGTATATGAGTTTATCTGTGGCGTAGCCCGTAAACGTCTGGACCGATTTTTTTTACTTATATACATTTGGATCTTTAGCTTACTATGGTAATATCAAGACACACAAATATGTATCATAATCTTATCGATCCTGAACCCAATCGATTATAATTATCAGCGGTAGGCTAGAACGCTAACCACTCTACCTACGAGGCGGTTTATAAAGTTCATATCCTTATCGAGGTCGTATTACCAAAACATCTTTGAATATGTAGACGGCTTAGTTTAATTTTTTGTCACAGATTTTTAAACGCAACTCCTTGACCGCATTTGACTCAAAACTTTAAAAGTCATCAGACTTAAACAAAAAATAATATTCAAATATGAAATTCATTCTTAGTGAATATAAAAAAACCGGTCACGTGCGAGTCAGGCTCGCGCACAAAGGGTTCAGTACCCACTACCTAATTATCTATAAAAATTCCAAATAATAACGTTTTAGTCATATAATCTCATTGTAATATTTATTTTTATGTAAAAATGTATGTAGATATTCAAATATATAGAGCGATTACTCCTCGTCTTTACAGCGATCTAAGTATGGATAGCGACATCTATTATTCGGATCGGGTCGTCCGTTGTATGAGCCCCTTTGAGTTGGTATTTACTTTATTACATATTTTAGCATTTGTTGCAATAGCGGCAACAAAAATACGCCATATGTCAAATTTCTGTCTACCTATGTATCAAGAGATACAGTGACAGACAGTGGATCCTGGTGACAGACAGAAAGGCTCGTGTTTAAAATAGACCATCAGCCTCCCTACCAGGCAGCTCGTAAGAGGCAAGCATAGGTTGACTAGGTTACTTTCAACATTACCACTATATGTAGAGTGCTGTGCAGCAACCCGCCTAGGTAGGGATCCACCTATTTCTGCTGCATTAATGCCATTGAAATGTTCAGGTCCGGAGGGGAAGGTAGCCGGTAGACTTGCACATATGGTCTCAGAGCCTGACCATAGACAATGACGCACATACATCTATGGTGTTTATAGGCCACGCTTGTCTTTAACCATCAGGAGATCCGTGTGATTGTCCGATATCTTATCCCATAAAAAAAGCGGAGTCTTAACAATAGTTTCCCATTTTTACCCCCTAATGTTACGGAATCCTAAAAACATCCCGCTAGCAACTGCAACTTGTGCGAAGATGTAGAAATATTACTTAGCATAAAACACGTTGCCAAGTGCGAGTTACAGTTTTTCTTAAAATTTCTTTTGTCTTGTACTCGAAAAACAACTCAATTCGAGCGATGGTTCTCTAGAAACCAGCGTAAATGTTTCGTATTCCTTTTATTTCATGACCAGTTCTGGTGGACATTGTTTCTACGTAAATTATACCAGATTTGTGAGAACTGGTTTTAATAGGCTTACTAGATGTTGCTAAGGCACTTCTATTGTGGTAAAAGTAGACTATGTTTTTTTTATGATATTAGAAACAAGCAGACGGATTTCCTGATGGTAAGAAATACACGTCGCCCATAGACACCAAAAGTGTGAAGAGTGCGTTGCCAACCTGAGGCTGGGATGATAAGCCTCTTGCGTGAGTAAATTTACCGGCTATCTTACCCTCCAAACCAGAAGACGACAATGGCGAACACTGACGCTATTGTGGCAGGAATAGATAAGGTGGTGGTACCAATCCGGACAAGTCGTTATAAGACTCTACCACCTAGTCAATGTCACGGTGTTGGTGACAATAGACCCAGTGTTTGCCTCTTACGAGCTTGCCTGGGTGGAAGGCAGTTGGCCTATTCTACAACGGAACTCGGACCAATACTATCGGAAATTGTATCTACGTATTGTCTTTAAAAACAGAAGTATAAAAACAAAAGTAGCTTTTAATTAGACCCAAGTTGTCTCACACTGCCCTTTATATTAATTTCCATACCAGTACAGATCTCTCTAATTATAACGTACTCGATGACGTTTTAAAATCTGCCATAAAATGGTAAGACCATAAAGTTTATTGACGATGTAATTCCATATCGGACCGTTGATGGCAATGATATTTAATTAACAGATTGGTCATTCACATACAAATATTGTTTATTGAACGAAATGTTATCAAATCTTCGCCTCTCAAATCTTGATTGGTATATAATAATAAAAGTCAAACAAATTACTCTTAAATCCCCAAGGAAGCAAATATATGCATGTGATACGAGTTTTAGTTAATGATACTACTCGTACGTAGAAGTACTTAAATTGATACCAAAATAAAATCACAAAAATATAAATAAATAAACTGATAAATACAGAGACCTACGTTCATCACACTGAGAAGGGATCACGTCGGGAATAGAACCCGAGCTAAGCCCTCTACCACAATATACATGATTATAAATTATAATTAATTTAGTTTAAGATAGCCTTATTGAAGTGAAAAAACATTGTAAGTGACTAAGTTAATGTCATAAAATACTGGCTTTATCGGCTTATTAAAGTGAAAAAATAAGTTTAAAACTTTAAAAATAACATTTTTATGAAAGATATATCTTTTGGAAACGTAAATTAAGTAATCTTCTCCTAAATAGCGAGAAAGTTTTAAAAATAAAATGGTTTGTCGTATAGGCGTATCTAATGTTAATATATCCAAGACTGGGCTGAAATCTAAGATGACCACGTATCCAAACAGATACACTTTAAAATCAAGTGTCACTTTCGCGCGCAAGTGCGAGCTAAGTGAAGACGTAAAATCATCCATTTGTCAAATTTTCTTAACACCGTTACTCGAAGTGTTAGCTGTTGATGAGTTTTTTACCTGCATTAATTTTCTCGATACTTACCTTATATTTTTTATCTGACTTCAAAAAATACCGATTCATTTCGACTGTATATTTTTTATCATCATTTTAATTAGATTTTAGAATTTACTTGCGTAAATAATTCATTAAAAATGTCATAGTAAAGACATAAATTGCATTAAAAAAATGGAAAAAAATCACTTTTAAATTTAGTTTAATTTCCGAACGACTATTATTTATAATTCATTTCTGAACGGCGCGACGGGACGAACATCAAATATTTGACGGATAGGAATAGTTTCTAACGGTAAACGAAATTTGTTTGTTGTTTTTACTAGCACTTTTTTCATATTTGCTCACCTTTTAAACCTTCCACAAATAATGCAAAATAAGAATTAACCAAAACGGTTCAGCCGTCAAGTTTTAGCGAGATTAACGCACATATCCCTACTAATATTATAAATGCGAAAGTAACTCAGTGTGTCTGTCTGTTACGCTTTCACGCCTAAACCACTGAACCGATTTTGATGAAATTTACTACAGAGGTAGAGTTGACCTTGAGGAAGGACATAGGCTACTTTTTAACCGACTACACTAAAAAGAGGGTATGTTTTTACGCAATAAGTAATATAATATAATATGACATTTGAAAGTCAGAGTGCCTGCCCCGCACGGAATAAGGGGTAAAGATATGTACGTATTAATGTTATAATTTACTTGAATCTTTAAAATTCATCATGTATAAACTTATTAACTCATAAAATACTATCTGCCTGAATATAATACCATAAAAAATTTAATTATCTTGATAATTGGCCAGATCGTGACCCCGTAGTTTAAAAGCATACTAAAGAAATTATCTCCAGGGATTTGGAATAAGGTATGAGAAAAAATATACTTGATAATGTCTCCGTGGTTTTAACTTTTTTTGTATTCGTGCCTAAAGGGTAAAATCGGAACGATTACTAACACTACACAATCCGTCTGTATGTTTCTCTGTCTGTCTGTCACCAGGCTGTATCTCATGAAGTATAAAAGCTAGACACTTGAAATTTTCACAGATAATTTATTTTACTTACAAAATATATGTATATGTATGTATACTTAAGGTTTTGTACAATAAACGCGTTTTTAGTAGATTATGGTACGGAACCATTCGCGTGCAAGTTCGACTCGCACGTGGCCGTTTATTTTAGTATTGCTGTCTCATGACAACAACTTGAGTAAGCGATACGTAACTAGTCAACACCAGAATTTCCCGCGATTTCGTTCATGTTTTTCTTTAATTATTTTATTTCACACATTTATAAAATCAAAGTAGCCTAAGCCTTTCCGTATTACATCAACTGTCTGCCAGTAAAGTTCTGTCAAAATCGGGTCAGCCGATTCAAAGATTTGCGGGGAAAAACAGACAGACTAAAATTCTAAAAAAGGTTATTTTGGTATACCTTATAAACACACATATGCATTTAGTAAAAAACGTGTATTTTAAATTTTAAGAGAGTAGAGTAACTTCACGCCTTTTATCCCCGAAGAGGTAGACAGAGACGTGCTAGTAGGTATATCCACGACTCGTAAATCCAGTAGATATACTAGAACATCCACGATTAGCCAAAGTACTTGGACCCTGATGTGACAGGTGGTAAGCCTATCGCCACTTCGGGCACATTCCAATCCTGGGCAATGTAATGCTTACTTTGAAAAATTTGAAAACATTTTTAAGAAAAGTTGTCTGACCTGGGAATAGAACCTGGGACCCCACGCGGCTAACGGTCTCAACAGGCGACAGCCGTACCGATACCACATTTTTTTTGTAAAGATTAACTGAGTAACATATTAATTTCACCAAGATATAAATAATTTAATTTCCAATGAGCGCACTCCGGTGTTCCGTAAGGCCATAATGGTTGGAATGGCTGTGCTAATGGTGTGACAAAATTTGTATAGCAATTAATTTTAAAACTCATAACTGTAAATATATTGCACAGGAAAATGTTGTATCGTGTAGGGGGAATTTACTTCACGCTAAGTTCATTGCGTGGTAGATAGAGAATATCCAGTGCCAAGTGTACGTACATACGTAGAGGTGGTCATTATTACAACAGATAATATAACGCATTATTTTTCCACAACTGATAACAAAATTATTGAACTCTTACTCATCCTGTTGTTGTTGTTGACTGTTGTTATTAGGATAAGCTTCTTGCTTCTCTGACTACGATTTTATATCTTATGATAATTGAAATAATTTTGAATTTGTTACATTAACACTAATAGCTAATAATATAATAACAGTTTATGACAACAGTTACTGAAAAATAACATAAAAAAACAACAGTTTAATTAATTATTGGCATATAGCTGTTATTGCCACCTCTACATATTAATCTAGTATCCTCTACAG